>MU089305.1:3049-132993 GCA_014839905.1 Aphanoascus verrucosus
TTGCCTAAACGGGACTGATATCACGTGTGGAGGGGCAGCAACGAGCTCGTCCTTGCTTCCTCCGGACTTGCTTCGTTTCTCTGAACAATCAGAATTTTTCCGCGTTTTCTCTAGACGGCCTTCTCTGTGGTCTACAGTCCTTCTCCCTGTGGCATTGTGTGCTTGCACTGGTACTTTTATATGATGCCTCAACGCTAATTCGACTGCGTATAGCACAACGTCTACAGTCTGTCTTCACTATGGATGGCGCGGACAGTAGCCGGAATGCACGTCAGTCTTTGAATAGGTTCCGATATCCTGGAGCCCAACGTGCTCGGGTACAGTATGGCACCCAAAGGGGGTTCGGCTCACAGGGGGCGGCATCCTCACAATCTTCGTGGTCTTCGCAGAGAAACCGGGTGGGTGTGCCAGATGATGAGGCAACTCTAGAGGAAGATGACCTGCCTCTTGATGCTTTTGGTACGTATCATTTTATTGGTCGTCGAACGTCGTGGCAGGGAAGGCTAACTGTGGGTTGGAATAGATCGAGAATTACTGGCCGAACTAGAACAGGAATCGCAAGAGGCGTCTAGTACGAAGAGCAAGCCATATACCCTCCGTGCGCCACTATATGCAACCCCTGGGTCTAGGCCTTCTGGGATATTTCGAAGCCGTAAGCAATGTTTTTTTTGATCCTGATAATCTCTTCCCGCCATTAACCAACACCATCGTATAGCCGGTACGATGGCAACATCTGGTATATCACTTCGTGGGTTAGCTTCGAGCCCCTCAGAAACGGAACCCCTTGACAGCCCTTTGAACGGCGTGAAGAACAGGATGATTTCGCGAGTAGACCGTCGTGAGGTTACGAGTCCCCATTGGCCATCTACAGCGGTGGCTTCATCCCCTAACACCCCATGCCCGCCCGGTGGAGCACTGGGCCTTCATATCGAATCTCCTACCATACAGCTAAAGCATGCACCGCCTACTATACAAGGAATTCAACTTGTATCAACCCATGAACTACCCGATCGATTCAGATCTATCTTCCCTTTCTCTATTTTCAACGCCATTCAGTCCAAATGTTTTAATCCAATTTACCGAAAAGATGATAATTTCGTTCTCTCTGCCCCCACTGGAAGTGGAAAGACTGTCATCATGGAACTGGCAATTTGCAGACTTATCTCGACTATCAAGGATAGTCGATTCAAAGTCGTCTATCAAGCACCTACTAAATCACTCTGCTCAGAGAGATTCCGTGACTGGCGCGCAAAGTTTGCAACGCTGGACCTTCAATGCGCTGAGCTAACGGGCGACACTGATCAAGCCCAGCTTAAGAATGTTCAACATGCAAGTATCATCATCACTACACCCGAGAAATGGGATAGCATGACAAGGAAATGGAAGGACCATGCGCGATTAATGCAACTTGTGAAGTTATTCCTTATTGACGAAATTCATATCCTAAAGGAGTCTCGAGGGGCAACCTTGGAAGCTGTAGTGTCAAGAATGAAATCTGTCGACTCGAATGTCAGATTTGTGGCCCTGAGCGCCACAGTTCCCAACTCGGAAGACATTGCAGCATGGCTGGGGAGAGATCCCACAAATCAGCACCTTCCAGCTCATCGTGAACGGTTTGGAGAAGAGTTTCGGCCTGTGAAGCTGCAAAAGTTTGTCTATGGATATCAGTTCACTGGGAATGATTTTGTATTTGACAAAGTGTGTGATGCAAAGTAAGCTATCATGCGCGAGTGATATTGTGAGTTCGAGCAGACTGACTAAACACTCTAATTAGACTTCCTGAGGTAATTTCGAAATACTCGCAGAAAAAACCCATTATGATCTTTTGCTGCACCCGAAATTCCGCCATTGCTACGTCGAAGAATCTAGCAAAGCTATGGACAACGACAAACGCTCCGCATCGGTTTTGGAAAGGTCCAAAGAAGCCGATCATAGTCCAAAATCAGGACTTAAAGAGTATGCTATCTCCTGCCAGCGTATAAAAGTTATTTCTTCTAATGACTGTGCTTAGCAACTGTTTCAGCGGGTGTCGCTTTTCACCATGCTGGGCTGGATGCTGCTGATAGACATACTGTCGAGAACGCGTATCTCGACGGCCATATTAACGTTATCTGCTGCACTTCAACTTTGGCGGTTGGAGTTAATCTTCCCTGCCATTTGGTCATCATCAAAAACACAGTATCATGGCAAGATAACTGTTGTAAAGAATATGCGGACCTGGACATGATGCAGATGCTTGGGCGGGCAGGACGTCCGCAATTCGATAACAGTGCTATCGCTGTGATATTGACGAGAAAGGAGAGGGTGGACCATTACCAAAAATTGGTAGCTGGATCAGAGCCATTGGAAAGCTGTTTGCACCTCAACCTGATAGATCACCTCAATGCCGAAATTGGCTTGGGCACCGTGACAGACCTAGAATCGGCCACTCGATGGCTCTCAGGGACCTTTTTTTTCACTCGTCTACAGAAGAACCCAACACATTATAAATTAAAAGAGGGAAGCAACAGAACAGACGAAGACGAGCGGATGGGAGAAATATGTGCGAAGGATATCCAACTTCTGCAGGAGTGCTCTCTCATCACACTCCGGGAGCCCCTGGAATCTACCGAGTTTGGAGATGCAATGGCCCGGTATTACGTCAAATTTGAGACGATGCGGTTATTTTTAGCTTTGCCGCCAAAGGCCAAAATGTCTGAGATTGTGAGTTACCAACCCTTTGTATGATCAGCTCTCGAGCCTAACATAAAAAAGCTGTCAGTCATTGCTCAAGCGGATGAGTTTCGAGAAATAAGGCTTAAGGTCGGAGAGAAATCTTTGTACAAGGAACTGAATAAAGGAACCGGCATAAAGTTTCCCATCAAGGTCGACATTGGATTGGCAGCGCATAAGATATCCCTGCTTATTCAGTCGGAGCTTGGGGGAGCCGAATTGCCCACTGGGGAGCAGTATCAAAAGCACAGGCTCACTTTTCAGCAGGACAAGAACTTGGTGTTTTCTCACGTTAATAGGCTGATTCGATGCATTATCGATTGTCAGATATCCCGGGGAGACTCCGTGAGTGTCAGGCACGCTCTTGAGCTTGCTCGAAGCTTTGGCGCAAAAGTCTGGGACAGTTCACCATTGCAAATGAAACAGATAGAGCAGATTGGCATCGTTGCCGTGAGAAAGCTTGCCAACAGCGGCATCCATAGCATTGAAGAGTTGGAAGCTACAGACGCCCATCGAATTGACACTATACTTAGCAAAAATCCCCCGTTTGGCATGAAACTGCTTGGGAGGTTGGCTGATTTCCCAAAGCTTAGAGTTTCCGTGAAAATGGTTGGGAAGGTATTCAATGGTCCTTCCAAACTACTGAAAATATTTGCTGAAGCAGATAGGAAACAAAACCTGGAAAATGGCCAGTGATTCAGTTCAGAGCGGAAATCGGGTTTCTCAACGAGAAGGTACCAACGTTTTTTCAGAGGAAGCCTGTGTATGTCTGTTTTCTGGCAGAAACGTCAGATGGCCGAATTGCCGATTTTCGACGGATCAGGTTTGCAGAACAGCTCCTTTTATCACTGCTTCGGTAAACTGATGGAGTACTTACAGTGCCACTAAAATGCAAAATGGCCACGATGTTGCTCTCAAGACGGAGTTGACCCATCCCTATCAACATATTACGTGCTATGTAATGTGCGATGATATAGGTATGACTGTGAGCGCCGAGGCACGCTCTGCGGCTCTTCACTGATAGTCCCATTTGGACAGCTGGAACACTGCGACAAGCCGAACTGAAGCCGAAGTTGCCAGAGTCCCTTTTCTCGGGAGCCAAACCCTCAACGCCTGATTCGGTTGCTCCTTCAAAACTTGAAGCTAACAATACCCAGAGCCGTTTACACGGCTCCACGGCCTCGACCCGAGACTCTAATGAGTTTTCGGACGACTGCTTTAACGATGATGATTTCATTGCTGCAGGTAAGTCACCGAATCAAGACCAAACCGCATCTTTATCTGATAGCGTCGGTAGTGAATAGCCTGAACGTACCCGGTGAAGAGAAAGCTGCGGGTGGGAAATCAAATACTTTCAATAAAGTCTCTAGGAACTTAAGTGACTCTGTCTCTCGAGGTGAGTCCGAAGGGCCAACGCAGCTGGAAAATGGAAAGTGGGCATGTAACCACCGCTGCAGGGACAAAACTGCGTAGGAACCCTCTCCGGTTCGAGACTGGCCACACACTGACAATCAAGAAGATGTAAGCACTTTTGCTGCCGGGAAGGTTTAGATCGACCACCAAAAAGTTCTCAGAAACAAACGTCAAAAGGAGAGATAGGAAGCGTCACTAGTAGTATCGTCCAGAAAGAACCTATTGGTGCAAAACCCTCGAAATTAAATACCATTCAGAAACCTACGCCCAGGATTGAGAAGAATTGTCGCGATGAGATCGATTTAATCGACCTTACGGGACCAAATATTACTGTAAAGTCCACACCACGGTACAAATACGTGAAAAAACGGAACGAAAAAGAGGACGAGCCTCGGAAGCCTACTGCCTTTATAGAGAAACAGACGTTTTCAGCGAGGGCAGCGAAGCTTGACAACACAGGGAGGCCTGACTGTCTCTCGTTTCCCGGATTCACTTCCGGGGATGAAATAAAGCATGATGTGAACCACTCCAGCGACTATGGAAGCATCGATATCGACAACTGGCTTGGCCCCGAGAGAACTTTCGACCCTACCACTGTTAATCAGAACGACCAGAATATGATGCCAATGCGTTCCATGCCACTAACTGACTTTGACTACGATGATAACATCGACGTAGACATTGGAAACGTGCATTCCACGCACGAGTCATTCGAAGACGACTTGACGGATTATGAACAATACATTTCTGCCTTTGACGAACCTAACCCAAGAGTACTTGAACAGACAGAGACCAACTCTTCGAGTCACCCTTTAAATGCGGATGGTGCAGTCCCACAACAAGACTCTCCTTTTAAATCGACACTTGACTCAACCGTATTTTCTCCTGTTGCAGAAGGCCCCCTGCCTACTAACACTAGTATGAGCAGCGATTCCCTTTTCTTCCATAGCCCTGTCCATTCAAAACCAATGAAAAGGAGTCGCGATGACGAAGACGGAGAAGACCAAGATTTCGCGAAATCTGATGCAAAGCAGCTTCGGCTCGACGCGAGCGACACCTCGGAGACCGTCCCTGGTTGGGAAGGGGTCGATCTGGCACTGATCGAAGAATTCAAAGACGTTGCTGATTTCTTCTGATGTCCAGGACTCCGCTGTCTCCCCTCCAGCCGCTCTGAAGAATCTGGATTAGTGATATATCCATCTTAAGTGTTGTACCCGATGTATATAGTTAGAAAGATAGATGGATGTAGAAGACCGTATAAACCCCTTAGAAAGGACTATTTGCCTCTTTGCTCTCGAGGCGGAGAAGTCCATCTTTCACACCTGCTGCCAAAGAAATAGAAAGCTTGCTACCACAATATCAAGAAGTTTCTCACGTACATCCTCATGGAAACTAAAGGATCACAAAACCCCCTTAGATAGCGTTCACGTGCCCACGTGCCCACGCTAGCGCTCTCACAAACAGGGCAAAGAGGGTAGTTTAGTAAGAGGAAATATCCATATAACCTGTATGTTTGTTATGGCAACGCATCAGACACACCCACAAGTAAGAAAGGCCATTTTTGCTTGAGAAGACTCACAGTTTTGTTGAACACCCAGGGGCAAATTGTCAATTCCTCGCCTCTCGTCTTGTTCCCTCATCTTTCTTGTGACATTGTTATATCAACACCGGAGCAGAGAGTGAACAAAGAGTGCTATATTGAGAAATTCATCTCTTCGAGCGTGATTTGACGCGTCCAAAGTTGGGTAAAGGGGTCAAGGGGAAGTCCCAACCTCAACGTCATCATAACAGGTTCGTGCTGAACGCGTTGTTATTTTATCTCCCGTTGCACTCTTGTTCCTTCCAAAGTAAGCTGTTGCGGTTTGCTTTGATCAACGAAGCTAAGCGAGCTGATTCTTCCGTCTAGAGTCAAGATACCATTAGTCCGAACGCCCTATTCACGAATCAAAATGGTGAAACTCAGTTACGCAGGTGTAAGTGGGACAGGAACAAGAGAGACTGAGATTTGGTGAGCTCTTCTGACTTTAATTGATATAGCGCAAAGTTCAGGGGTTGAAATTGGGTCAAATAGTTGCAAAGGACTTGGTGAGTCGGTCGAAGAGGTTGAAGGCAGCGAGCAAATCCCCGTCCAGCAGCTAATACATAAATAGAGGAAGCGAATCCCACCAGCGAGCGGTGCCAGGGCTGCAGCCAGGGATCCTAGCGTCGAATTAGACCTGACTGGGAAGCTGCTCACTGACGAGGGCCTTGCTGAGATCGCCGATGCACTTGTCGAGTGTATCAAGTTCCAAAACGAAACTTTTCCGCAAGGAGTGGTCAAACTGACCGAGTTGATCGTGAAGGGGAATGCGCTTACTGCGACAGCAATGGCGAAATTGGCCCCAGTCGTGGCACTGAGCAACTCAAGTTTGGTAAAACTGGATATATCTGACAACGAAATCACCATCACCAACAAGGCACAAAGATGCGACTGGTGCACCTTTCTGATGTCGTTTGAAGAATGCTTCATGCTAAAGACAATCGATTTCAGCGGAAATAACCTAGGAAGCCAAGGATTTGATGTCATCTCGAAGGTGTATCTCAAGAGTGATCTTGATTACATCGAGCCTAGCCCAGATGGAAATTCCAACGAGAACGGGGATGTGCAAGACATTGGGGCTAAACTCAAGTCCATTGACTTGGGTGTCAATAAAAACAATTCCGCAGACGCAATTGCCGGGACTGAACAAGTCGCTCAAGCAGAAGGTATGTCGGCTTCCTTTCCACGGCACGGAATATAATTGCTGATGTTGTTGTACCAAGGGGCCATTAAACCTTCGGAACGGGGAAATGAGCAGATATACGCAAGCACGAGAGGCCTCAGATCAGTGCCATATCTAATTTTCACTAAGTCTGGAAACACAACTGCGTGCGCTTTCCATTTGTGGTGCATGCTTATGATACACGTTGGACCCGAAAAGTTGCTGGAATTCTTACCTGCAGGCAAATCCATAGCACCGCCTGAAGGGGTTCAGGACGGAGCAGGCTTGATTTACTCCCTGGACGAATTCAAACCGCTCGGACGAACGCTACTTAACCTGGGTGTACAGTTTCTGAGGGAGTTTTCCAAAGTGAATGAGGATATTGACTTGTTGGGTTCCGGAGAAGAACTTGATCGAGGAGAGGTCATAAAAGCCCGCGAGACGTGCAGAAGGACCCAAATAGAAATGGAACGCGTCAAATATCGAGCAGTTCTCGATACCCTCACAGTGGAAGACGTACGGGTCGTAGAGCTATGGGATGTCGCATTCAAAACAATGGTCGTTGCTCGCGCTCTCCTCCTGGATGATGAGGACCGACCAAGATCAATCGCACCGCCGAGTTATGAAATTGAACAAAGCTCTGAGCTCAACAAATTGTCGGACAAAGCGTTGGAGCATTTCTACTCTCAACCGGAGTCGCCATGGGACAACTTCACGGAGGAATTCCCCAGCTTGCCAGAATCACCAGATAAACGTACAAGCGGAGGTACACCAAATCCAAGAAAATTCCAGCCTGCATCCAAAAGGCGTCGTGCAAACTCAGGATTGCGCGAATTGATGGCTCGAAATTCTCCTCGTGCGGAACTGATCAAGATGTCACCACAAGCGATGACAAGACCAGCCCCCAAGACAGTTTTTAAGGAGACGGGTCCTTTTGGGTTACCAATTCGCTTGTGGGTCCGAATCATCGTGGAGGCCACGGACGAAAATAGAGTCCTGAGTCCCCAGCAACAAATGCGTATCGTTAGGTACGCTTGCGACTGGAATTCCATCAAGCAGGAGCTTAAAATCAAGGGAGGCACAGAGCCAGAGCAGATCCGAAAGATTCTAAACTCAATGGATTGCCTCGTCTACTCGAAGTTCGAATAGGCGTGCCAATGTTCAAGGGGGAGGAAGCGTCGGTTCTTGTGGGCTCTTGGGGTGCTGTAAGGACAAGTTTTCAAGTTTTATAATAATAGTCAAATGGAACTCTCAACTTGCTTAGTGATGGCACAAAAAGGGTGTTTTCAATGCCCGACACGTAAGGGTCTGTTTCGATATATCATAGGCTGACGATGTGTTTGTTGCTCCAGTCGTCGAGGCGAATGCGAAGGGTGATGTTCGAATTGCCGGTTTGAGCTTAGGGCTTGGCCCGTGCGAGTAACCGGCTTCACGTGATCATTCTTATCACATCTTATCTTATCTCCCTAATCTCCATCTCTTCTCCTCTTCCCTCAACTTTCTTCCTTGACTGTTGCGTGTGCCATCAAAGGCTATATTCATAGGCTCGCCCCATCATGTTTAGGAACAAAAGTGATGGCTCAGCGAAGGGTACAACACAACAGCTCACTCTGCAGGAAGACAGTACTTCACCTTCGACCTTCAACGATGGACTTCCTCTGCCAAAGCTGTTCGTCTTCGATCTAGACTACACTCTATGGCCGTTCTGGGTGGATACGCATGTCACTCCCCCAGTCAAAGCGCGGGATAATAACTCGCGCTGCGTTGACCGGTTGGACACTTCGATTCCCTCTCAGAAGTCGTACCTCGTATGCTAATCGTTTCGTTTTTTAGATGGGGTGAATCGTTCGCTTTCTACCCAGAAGTGTCTGCAATAATCCATGCTTTACGGACACGTTCCATTCCCATTGGCATTGCTTCTCGAACACACGCCCCTGACCTTGCCCGTGACGTGCTTAAAGCTCTTCATATTATCCCAACCTTCTCAGATAGCCCCGCAGCCGCAAACAGTCGCTCTATTCGTGCATTAGACTATTTCGACTACCTTCAAATCTTCCCAGCCTCAAAGACTCAACATTTTTCCCGGATACAACAGGCAAGTGGGGTTCAGTATGAAGATATGCTATTTTTCGATGATGAAGCTCGAAATAGCAACGTCCAGACGGAGCTGGGCGTGACGTTCTGTTTAGTAAGAGACGGTATGACCAAAGAAGAAGTCGATAGAGGTGTTTGGGAATGGAGAAAGAGAATCGGCATATCGCAGGTGGACGGGGAGCAGGCACAAAATTAGGCAAAGAACGTCTATTTCGACATTAGATTTGGTACCGTTAGATTCAACTTATTTTCCTTGCTAGTGAGTTCTTTGAACTGGATACCCAGTGGAGTTGTGATTATTTGACCAATAAATCCGCAAATTATACATGTACATCGGTGATACGCGTCTCATGAGTATATTTCGGATTGGACAACTGCTAGCTGTCTGTCAATTTGTCTGTCATAGCGAGTAGAAAAATGTAAAAAAGCGAAATCGATGCATCTCAGAATCTCTTGTTACATTTTTCCATACTCCAGAGCTCATGAGTGCACTTCACTTCATGTTCGGTGCTTCTTTGAAGTGGTCAACGCGAACACCAGCATGACCTCACAAAGCTCGCGCTGTTGCAAAACTTCAATCAACAAGAAACCCCAACGACCATGGCCACCAGCCAGAAATCAGCAGCAACGCCCCCTTCCTCCACATCAGCTCCAAAAACAGGAACATCTGCAGCTCCATCGATTCCCAGACCTCCACTCTCAGTCCATCCCACCGCCACGATCTCGGAAACAGCGTACTTCCAGGGACGACACCCGATCAGCGTTGGTGCAGCCACCGTCATCCACCCCCGTGCAAAGCTACTATCCTTCGAAGGCCCTATCAGTATTGGCGAAGGATGCATCATCAGTGAGAAATCAGTGATTGGTGGTCCACAATTGGGAATTTCCTCGCCGCCTTCTCCATCGCCCTCCGCGCCAGAGACCACGATTATAGAGAACTCAGTCATTATCGGGCCCCTCTCCACCGTATCTTCGGGGAGTCATATACATTGTGCGGCGACTATCGATGCTTCTGCTTCATTGGGGAAACGCGTGAAGATCGGACGACACGCGAAGGTGTGCTCACTTTGTCAGATACCCGACGATGGAGTCGTAGATGATTGGATAGTCGTTTATGGCGGAGGAGCTGGAGGCATGGGATTACAGAGACGAAAAAGAGCAAATGGAAGAGGAAATGACAGCAAATCGACAGGCTTGAATGGCAGGGCTGTTGAAAACGCGAGGTTAATAGGCGTAAGCAAGGAGAGAGAGACCTTGACGAAGCTGATTGGGATTGGGGCTGCCTCTGCGCCGCGGAGAAGATGAGATCTGATACTCTACATGCTTCTTGCGTTTATGAAGTTGTTTCTTATGTGATATATGTTCAGATACCCCTGATTTTATGGAGCATGTTATAATACTCTGCAACGTCGTGGATCCATCTTGACCACGCGTTGATTGAATTGCTTTACATTAAAAAGCACGTATGTATATACATCCCTAATATCTCTCTCTGAATTTAAGGGCGTCATTCCTAGAGTTAGCTATAACTCACAGGAGAGGAAATGATCACACTGCACGCGCTCAAAACGAGTCCTTTCCTCTCGATTTGGGCGCCGATGCTCTACGATACCTTTCGAGAGGAGAGCTCTAACGAATACTAATACTTCATACTACTGATCCAACAAATAGTAGAGTCAAGGAAACTTGGGTGCGGATTGAAATGCTTGAAGACAGACCACGTTGAACCCAGGCAGTTGAATTTTCTGTTAGAATCTCCATTAACGCCTGCACAATGCCAGTCAACGCTCAGATTTCATATGATTGCTGAGCGCTTCAACCACATGAAACAGTAAGATGCAAGTATAGAACCAGCCGCCTTGGAACGAAAGCAGCATCGATAAGGATAAAGTAGTAGCTAGTTGACAATAAAAAGAAAGTAGACCCCTGTTTGTTACATAAGAAAACAGGCAAGAAAAGGCTGGTACAAAATGAGAATTATGCCACATCCGCCCTCCTGAAAGACCAAAACAGTGTCAATCATTAATCAAAAACAGCAGCTATTCTACTGCCCGGCTCCTCCGCCCCGCATTCTCTTTCCAGCATTCATATCACCATCACCTCCTTCATCTCTAGCACGTTTCCCGTGTGGAATAAACTGGCGGGCCTGTGCGTTGAGAGCACCTCTTCCGCCACGAGGGCTTGCTTGACCTGTCCCTTGAGGCAAGTTTCCGGTTTGAATATTTTGAGCACCACCACGACCTTGACCACCTCCTCTCATTCCTCCTCTACCGCGAAGCCCAGCCCCACGAACTGCATGCTGCTGCTGCTGCTGCTGGAATTGTTGATTCTGCATTTGCTGTTCCGTAGCTTGGTGACCCATCTGACCATGCTGTGGACCGCCTTGTATCCCCCGGCCGCGGCCACCACCGCGAGCAACAGGAAGACCGGACTGGAGAGCACGAAGGACTCCAGCGCCAGCGTTGGGATGTGAGGACTGCGGTGGGCGATTGGGCAGTCCAGTTGGCTGTGCGGGAGAGGCTTGAGGAGCAATTGCACCCTGAGGTTGTTGCTGTTGTTGTTGCTGTTGCTGTTGCTGCTGGTGCTGCTGTTGTTGTTGGGGTGGTGCTGGAGTTGACGGCGGTTGCTGCTGCTGAGGCTGCTGAGGCTGCTGAGGTTGTTGGGGTTGTTGAGGTTGCTGGGGTTGCTGTTGGGGCTGTCCTTGTGGTTGTGGTTGCTGAGGTGGCTGTGTTGGCTGGACAGTGGCCGGTGCCTGCTGAGCAGGTTGTGGAGTGGGCATGGCCGCAGGAGCAGGTGCTACTTTTTGTTGCGCGGGAATTGTTGGTGCCTGCGGGGCAGGGGCTTGCGAGGCCGCAACAGGTGTAGGCGCAGGGGATTGTGGAGGCGGTTTAGGCGCTGCTTGCTGCTGTTGTACCGGTGCTTGTTTGGCAACTTTGGCAATTTCCCAGACTTCGACTACTGGCCGCTGAGGGGTGTCGGCTGCGGCCTTCTGGACGACCTCTAACTTGGCTTGAGCGTTCCTTGCCCGTCCTTCCGTCATGCTGACCTTGGCGAGTAATCTTTTCTCTGCGAGCTCAACAGCAGAACCGATCTTCTGATCTCTTTCTTTGAGAAGTGCTTCTTTTTCCTCGCCAAACTTCTTCTCAAGTTCCGCCAGTGCTTGTGTAGACCCCTGGGCCTGTGCCTCCTTATTCGCCATTGCTTCCTTCTCCTTGTTGACGGCGTTTCTGATATTGACCCTAACAATATTTCTGATGGTCTCGTTTTTGGCAAGAAGCTCACGGACTTCCGCATCGGTTAATGCGGGGAGTCCCTCGCTCTTCGAAGCCAGCTCCTGTTGATGCTTTGCCTTCAAGGATTCTAGTTCTTGTTGGTGAAGCGTTTTGTTCTCCGCCAATTTGTTGTTCAAGATCTCCTTCATCCTGTCAACCCTCTCCTTGACTTTCTGGTCTACCTCTGCGGCTTTGGAAGCCAAAGCTGCCTCTAACTCCTTGATCATCCCTTCCAGTTCCCTGATTCTCTCTTCAAGCTCTCTAATTCGTTCCGCGTTGGCATTGATGTCAGCCACATTTCCAGATTCCGGAGCAGAGACAGCAGGCGGCTGTGTTTCTGCAGTCTCTTGAGGAGCAGGCGCTGCGGTTGTAACGGCTGTAGCTTCTGCGGCCTTAGATTTCACCGCATTCAGTTCCTCTCGAGTGCGATCCAATTCTTGCTGAATATTATTTTTCTCCTGGACTACACCATTGAGCTCAAGCTGCTTGGCATTGATGCGACCCGAAAGTTCCTTTGATCTCGCCTTAAATTGTTCCGTTAGCCTTGTGCGTGACTCCTGAATACGGTCCTCCGCTTGTTTGAGTTGATCCGGGAAGGTTGACGCCTCCGTCTCCAGAGCCTCCTTGGCTGCAATGGCCTCATCTCGTTCTTTCTCGAGGGTTGTCAGTTTCTCCTTCATTGCTTCGAGCTCTGCCGGATCGACCCGGTCGTATTTCTGAAGAATGTTTTGCGTTCGTTGCTGCCAGCGGTCCCGGTCTTCTTGAAGGAGTTTCATTTCTCCATCTTTAGTCTCCAGATTATTCTCCAACTCACGAATGCGGGTCTGGAGAGGCTCCAGTTCTTGTTCAAGTTCGTCAATACGCTTAGACTTCTCTTCAACTGATGCCTCAAGTTGCTTGATCTGGTTTCGAAGTGTAACGCTGCTTTCCCGGAACAGGTTGAGTTCATTAAGCGTCTCCATCAACTTGTTGTGACTAAGTGCGTGACGCTCGCTCTCTGCTTCAGCACGCCTCTGTTGTTCGAGTCTAAGACGTGTATCTTCGAGTTGCGTTTGAGTATAGTCAAGTTGTTGACGTAGTCGCTTGCTTTCTTGGGTTGACAAGTGGTACTGAACATCAACAATCTCCTTCTCACGTCGTAGGAATTTGATGACTTCATGGAGACCTTCAAGATCCGTGCCAGATGTTGCTGCCGAGTCATTGTCCTCAGGAATACCGACCCGATCACGCTGAAGAGCAGCGATTTGCTTGGTAATATTCTCCAATTGACCATGGAGTAATGTATTCTGGCTGAGAACTTCTTCGCGACGACGGGTAAGATCTTCAATCTCTTTCTCATATCTGCCCTTCATTTCTTCCCAATTCTCTTCCTCGCGTGCCAAGTTATTCTTTGCGGTTTCAGCCTGGGTCTTCAGATCGACAACTTCAAGTTTGAGTTGATTTGCCTCAGCCCTGACAGCTTGGAGGTTTCTAGCAGCGTCTGCATGTTTCACCAACTCATTCTCATAATTCTGCTGAGCATTCTGGGCAATTTCGGCCTGTGCCTTGAGATCTTGTTGATGGAATTGAGCAGCTGCTTCGTATCGCTCTTGTTGTTCTTTGAGTCTGGCGATTTCTGCCTCCAAAGTCGATTTCTGGTCGTCAAGCTGCCGCTGGAATTGGGCTTCCTGATCCCTAAGTTTCGAGAGATCCGTGTTGGTTGTAGCAAGCTCGGTAGAAAGTTCCTCGACTCGTTTCTCCAGTTCCGAGATTCTGGCGTTTTTCTCCTCAAGAAGGCCATCGGTGTCTTCACGATATTGTTCATTTGTATCGCTAAGAGCTTGGAGTCTTTCTTCGGTTGCCTGACTAATCGCCTTATAGTCCTCAACTTGCTCTCTGGCGTGCTCCAGTTCACCTCTGGCCAGTTCAAGATCGCGTTTAAGCTCTGACACCTCAACAGCCAGCTCCTGCTCCTTGCTCAGCCCACCTTCTTCGCTAGTCTCAGGAGCTTCCTCCGCAGTAGCGGGAGGCGCGGCGGCAACTGAAGGCTTACGTTGAAGGACTACCAAGCGCTCTTCAGCGCTCTTGAGCTCAATAGAAAGCTCATCAACCCTAGATTGAAGGTGATCTTTGCTCGTCTTGGTTGCTGCAAGCTCCTCACGGGTGGAGCTAAGAGTGGTGACCAGGTCTTCGATTCGTTTTTGACTCTGTTCCTGTTCAAACTCTCTCCGGAGAATAAGTTTCTTCGACTCTCCTGACTCGTCCGCAAGTTTTCGCTTCGTTGACTGTAGCTCAGACTCCAGCGACTCGACAGCCGATTGAAGACGACGGCGAGTTTCTGACTCTGTATGTTCTCGTTCGTTGAGCATGGACTGCAGGTTGGCATTCAGACTGTCCAGGCGACTGCGTTCACTTCTCAACGACTCATTATCCTCCACCAGTCGTTTCTCAATACTCTTCCAGAGTTCCTTCTCAGCCTTAAGATTCGCAGTCTCTCTTCGAATGCTATCCACCAGACCTCTAGCTTCGACGAGATCCTCAGCCACTTGTTGAGTTCGAAGGTCTTGCTTATTAGCATTCTCCATGAGAACTGCGTGGCGTTTCTGGAGCTCAGCGTTCTCGTTCTTGAGCATATTGAAATTGGATTGCAGAAGCTCGGCCCTCTGAAGGGCGGTGGTGAGCTGACTATTAGATCGGCTAACCTCGCTCTGTAACTCGCTATTCTTCCTCGTCAGATCATTGACTTGTTGTTTCAAAGACGAATGATCAGTCGCAGTCTCTTGACGGAAAGAGTCAAAATGACTCTGTAATTTCCGAAGGAGGTCAGCGTAATCGGGGCCTTCGCCTGGCTGAGCCGCATTATTGTCAAAGGATGGAGGAATTGCGCCTAGCGGAAGAGATTGTGAGAACGGAGACGTCGTTTCGCCAATTTCGCGTCGGCGCAAAAGCATACTACGGAAGGTATCACGCTCCTTGACATAGCTCTTTGTTTGGGCAACAAGGCTGGCCATTTCGTCTCGGTATGTCTGAACACGCGAACGGAGCTCCTTGAGTTCTTCTTGGTCTTTTTGGTACGATAGGTCCCTCTTGCGAGCCTCCTCGCCCTCCAGTTTGTCGCCAAGTTCTCGAAGCATTCGTCGCAGTGTGACATTTTGGTTCTGCAATTCGTTCAGGTTCTTGAATGTCGTCATATGGCGGGTAATGAAACGGCCGGTGTTATTCATATCCTCCGCAGCTTCCTCTATTCCTTCACGTGCAGCCTTTTCAAGTTCATCACGATCGTAGTCCTTTTCACCAGAGCCAAGAAGATGAACTTCCATAACGAGTACTTTGATTTGTGCACTCAAGTCGCGAAGCTGCTGACGTAGAATTTTGCCTTCACGCTCCAATCCTTCCACATGGCCTTGCCATTTGCGTGCTTCCCTCGTAGCATCCTCTCTTTCTTTGCTAGCTGCATCCAAGAGATTGGACATTTCAATGACCGAGGCTTCAAGGCGTGAATGATCGGCGCGAAGCTCGTCAATCTCCGGTTTACTCGATTCTAAATCTTGAACCATATCGTCCATGGCGGCCTTGAGTTCCTGATTGTTCTTTTGCTCAGCGGCAAGAAGGGACCGCATTTTGTCGTATTCAGAGTACATTTGAGTAAGGGTTAGGCCACCCTTACCGCGCGAGGCCCTTGGTGAGAATGAACCAATAGGGGTGCTCGGTCGGAGCGGAGTGCTAAAGCCACCATTGTGCATAGGAGTTGACGGTTGGTTTCTGCCGGAGACAACTTCGGATTCTAACTGTTTCACGACCAGCTCGAGCTCCGCCACACGTCGTTCTGCTGCTTCTTTATCAGAGTGTTCCGTCTCAATCTCCGCGCGCAGGCGGGAAATCTCTTGCGCGGCGTCATCTTTGGCCTTTTCCAGGGCCAGTTGACATTCTTGGACACGTCTTTTGGCTGTCTCAGCAGCAGTTTGCTGCAACTGCGCCAATCGCCCAGCACTGTCAAGCTCGATCCTGAAAGACTCCGTGGTTTTAATCGTCTCTTCCTGTAGTTGTTGCACGGTCGTCAGAGATTCCTCATATTTCTGTTCAACTTCTTCTAAACGTTGTTTAAGAGAAGTCTCATTTCTGCGCAGGGTGTCGATAGTAGAACTGGCTTCCTCGTTTTGCCGTTGTAGTTCTGATATGCGTGTAGCTTTCTCCTTTCTGAATTTGAGGTATTCCGCAGATTTGGTTTGAAGCTCATTCTCGAACCATTCGTTGTTCTTCTTCAGCAATTCCAGTTCCTGTTGAAGGCTTTGCTCACGGAACCGCGTGCTTGCTGATGCTGAATTGGCGGTTTGTAGTTTTTGTTCAAGATCAGCAGCTTCACGCCTTAACGTAACCGTCTTACGATGTTGCGTAGACAGTTCCTCGGCAAGTTTGTCGTAGGCGTTGGATTTAGACTCTAAAAGACCCAGGGTATCTCGATTAGACGCCTCAAGCGACGCAATTCGGGATTTCAAGGTTCCAAATTCCGCCTCGCTGTTGGATGTAGAGGATTTAAGCGTTTCGAGCTCCGATTCCAATTTGGAGCGCGCATTTTCTATCCTTCCAGTCAGTAATAGTCGTCGTCGACGGGCGGTAGTTCCAAGGGCTTACCTGTTTCTTGTAGCTTGTTCCGAAGGCTCGAAATCTCTTTATGCCCTTTCTCGACTGACGATTTGAGGACCTTGACTTTGGCTTCGTTCCCGCGAACGGTGTTCTCAAGTTCTACCTCAAGGCGTAGCTTGTCGGATTTGAGCTCCTCTGTTTCACGGGCCTTGGCTGCAATGCTTTCGAGCACTTGAGCGACGAGCTCGACGGTCGGAGTTTGGGTGAGAGTTGTAAGGGCAACTTCCGGGATCGAGTAATGGGAGGAAAGAAAAGGAATGTCAACAGCCGCCGTAGCCATGGCTGCGTTCGAGGCAATGCCTAAAGCAGCAATAATCGAAGAGAGGGTGATGCGTATTGATTGACCATTTCAGGCGCTTGGCCTCAACGAAGCCGCTTCGCGCGCGGGTTCAACGCGGTTGTTGCCAAAGAACTCCAGCTGGATAACCCAATGCTAAGCAAGATGGCACATGATAAAGCAGTAAGAGAAAGGATTAAGGGATATATAAATTTGATTGAGTGGTCCTTTTTACAGGACAAGCCTCGAGACAGAGCAGAGTTTCAATGTTGATCGTGCTCTTGGGGGAGCTCAGCGAAGAGTTCATCCAGCTCTCTTTGGTGCAATAACAATACTAGCCTTTCTTAGTTTAGCGTCGAGGGGGAAGCTAATCCATCACGTGAATCGTTAGTCAGCCATTCACTTTTGAAATCCCCGATTCACCTCACTTTGACCTTTCGTGAACGTCAACTCATCACTCAGAGTCGACAACACTACAGTGCATACATAGTATCGTCGCCCTCCACATCTTCTGGCTGATTCTTTACTATGCCATGAAGGACGTTGTTTCTGCTTAAGAATCGTTCGACTGGCTGGTGCGTCGTTGACCACAGTCGCGTTCCGCACGTTTCCAGCCGAAATTGATCCACCAGCCTACCCGCCGCGATGTCTTATTTTCAGAATCAGATCAGCTCTTTCAGCAACAGTGTTGTGTCAGCAGCTGGTCGTCTTCCACAGGACCGACGAGCGGCTGGCAATGCCAATGTGGCAGCGACCCCGGCAACTCAAGTCCCTGCCGCTCCGGCCGTGATTAACACCCAACGTCACGATGCAGATATCGTTTATTCCCAACCCGCAAACACGGGAACAGGCAAAGATATTATGACGCAGGTCGTTTTCGCTATCGAGCACATGAAGAGCAAAGATGTTCCGCTTAAATTCTCAGATATACAGTCCTACCTGTCGCTACACCGTCAGGGTCATGACCAGGCTTATATCCATGCCCTAAGGCGGATTTTACAGTCGCATGAAAAGGTGGAATACGATCCGCAAGGTGCTAAGGGAGAGGGAACTTTTCGTTTTCGACCTCCCCATAATATTCGATCCGCAGAGCAACTTCTTCAAAAGCTGCAATCGCAGCCTACGGCGCAAGGGATGAGCGTACGAGAGCTTCGCGAAGGCTGGCCAAATATTGTGGAAGCAATTAATAAGCTAGAAAAGGAAGGAAAGCTCCTAGTGACGAGGAACAAGAAAGATGACCACCCAAGGATGGTGTGGGCCAATGACCCGAGTCTGGTGCATCACTTTGACGCCGAGTTTCGGCAGATTTGGGAGAAAGTGAAGATTCCGGATCAGCAGACAGTGGCAGAAGAGCTTGAAAAGGCTGGAATCACGCCTACCAGCAAGCATAAACCTGTGAAACAGCGGGCAAACACTGAACACAAAAAGGTCAAGAAGCCGAGACGAAGCGGCAAGACCACGAACACACATATGGCAGGGATCCTGCGCGATTACTCGCACTTGAAAAGATGAATCGGGGAATTCTAAGAACCGGTTTAAACAATGCGGTATGCTGGACGAGATTTTAGCTTGACTCGACTGGGATTTGCATGGGCCGGAGTTTGGTACACTGAGAGTTCGTTAGCGATATGGTGATTAGATTTGAGAGGGATGGCCTATTACACCTGCTACCCTCAGAGTTGAGATTTTTCTCCTCAAAGGAATGGAGGATAGAGGACTGCTCGGTACTAGAATGCATTGATCACACCTGCCACTTGACTTCCCTGGTGAGTTGAATCTGTGCAATGATATGGAGTATAGGTATCCAAAAAGCTCCTCTAAAGTACATACAGTAATACAATCTAAATCAAGGTGACCCAGATCTATCATAAAACCCATCAGTCATGTCAATGCGAAATTCAATGGAAGCCAAAAGTCCCGCACGAGAGTGGATTGAAGCTTTCCAGCCCAGAAATGATTTTTCCAAAAACGAAAAGAAATTCAACAATGACATCGGGGAATCAATGCTTCCCATTCAACGCAGGAAGTGGGCCTTCTTTCTTTTCCAAATAGTCCACCAAATCTTCAATGGTGCACACCTTGATTCCCCATCTCTTCCCAAATCTCAGACATCCATCTCTTCTCATCATCCCACAATCCGTCCGCTCCGCAACATTTGGAGCAACCTCGTCCCCGTCCTCGACCAGCTCACAGATCACACCAACCTCCGGTTTACCGGCTAGCCTGCAGAAATCAATCGCAGCTTCTGTGTGGCCCTTGCGTTCGCGCACTCCGCCAGCACGAGCGCGGAGTGGGAGAATGTGTCCCGGGCGTCGAAAATTGCTAGCTTGTACATTTGCAGATGCCAGTGTGCGGCAAGTGGCTGAGCGATCGTGGGCGGATATTCCTGTTGAAACGGAGGGGTCGTTGGAGTCGATGGAGATGGTGTACGCGGTCCGGTAAGGGTCTGAGTTGTCTATCACCATCTGTGGGAGATTGAGACGAGAGGCAAGGTCTGGGAGGATTGGAGCACAGATATAGCCACTATTATAACCGGAAGATAGTCAGTCTCGGAAACTGGAAGAGGGAAAATACAAGCACGGTACCGGCGGGAGGACAGACCTGGTGTAGCGGATCATGAATGATATTTTGGCCGGTGTAGCTGCATCCGCAGCGATGATCAGATCACCTTCATTTTCTCGATCTTGTGAATCGAGTACGATTATGAATTCTCCATTTCCTATACAGTGCGCCCATGATTAGCATATCAGTCACAGTCCCAATCTGCTACAGCGTCGGACATAGGACGAAAGAAGCCGTGAGCTGATCAGATTGATGAAGCATGCACTTACTGAAAGCCTCAACGGTCTCTTCAATGGTGCTGAATTGCAAGCCTTCGTCTACTAACGCGGAAGGCATTTTGTAAGGAGTTGTCCGGAGCGTGAGTAAAATCGGCGGAGGTGGGGGTCAAGTTCGAGAACAGCGGGAAGACGTTAGTAGGAACTGCGGGAGTGAAATCTGAGATTAAAACTATCGTAGATAGCAAAGAAAACACACTCAGAATGAAAAATGGGTATCTCTTTTGCCAGTTAATTCTTATAGCGCGAGATTCAGATTTGATTCTCCTGAGAACGGATTCTTTGCGGAACGCGGGGAGGACCAAACTTTCACCTCGGAGTGGCGGGACTCGCCCTAGCACCAGTCGACTTGGGAGCACGCGAGGATTATGCGAGCGTTAGTCAACGTTTTTCAGCAGCGATTGATCCGATGGAGAACAGATTGTTGGGTGAATCTATAGTAATGATCCTTTGCCTTTAATCAACCTGGCCCTCGGCCTTGTATCATGGATATTTGCACATTCCCTGCACACTAACTAGAGTTTTCAGCTGTTTTGGGGGAGCCTCGGAAGAACATCGCGGAGAATTTTAGCCTCGTTTGAGTGAGCGGACGGCGGAAAAGCACATGAGCAGCGGAGATTTGATCATTACCAGCTAAGGGCTCATATCTGGGGTTCCTGTTACCAACGAGAGCAAAGTGCAAGGGATTGTGTGAATTTTTCTATTCTAACCAGAAATCATCGAGTCACAGTGATTCAAAAGACTCAGACAGCCGTAGAGTCTACTCCCTGATTATCACCAAGATCCCATATGCATGGAGCGCACCAGGTGAATATTGTCAATCTGCGCTTGCATAGTATATTCCATACCCTCCATATACTCTCTTTCGAGCAGTTTATCTTCATCTTCGCACAGTTCGTAGTCATCCTCCTCGGCGTAATAATGCGGACGCGGATAAAACCCGACACTACCAAGTCGTTCCCCAGTCCAGATGAGGACCTCGTCTTCGTTAAGAGAGCCGCCGGATGGAATCAACTTGCGAGCAAGTTCACTAATTTCCTCTTTAACACCTGGTATATCGGTGTAGCCGCCGTTGTTACTTTTATTAAACCCGTGTGTCCGCCGTAGCTGTCGCATTGGCCGGTCCACGTTGATATTCCAACTTCGCACCGGAGACCGGGCGTCTCGTTCCACCCACCTGATATTTCCATCACAATCAGAATAGACGAGTTTTGCGCCATGGGTGGCAACCGACAGTATTTTCGAACTTGAAGCCGACTGACGATTATGGTATGTATTCCCCTTTTCGATGGTCGCCGGATCCGCGTTCTCAAAATCGGACATCGAAGACGTGGCTGACAAGGGGTACATCTCAAGTGAACCCTTTCCATTGTATTCCCCGGCCGCAATCAGGCTATGATGGTTTTGCAGGTCTTGCCGCTCTTGAAGGCCAGTATGAAACACCCCCGGAGCAACTGCGAGGCTGCTTAAACGTGCCCCGGAGTGGGCTACATCTTGCAACCGAGGAAAGAATCGTCGATCGTACTGCAGTATGCTGGGGAATCTCCCAGCGACGAAAATCGAGTTGATATTAGGCAAAGGAGGGTGAAGGATCGACACGGCAATTTGCTGAGGTAGTGAGGCGGAACCACAACGTGTAGGCGGTAAGGGGGATATGAGCCTTTTACCTGAGGGCGAGAATGTGGCCGAAGAATCTAGTACTGTCGCAGTACCGTCCTGACCCCTCGGCGATGCTGAGCATCTAGGGTCATGAATATACAGGTCCATCTTCGTGGCGACTGTGACCGGAGAATCATATTCAGGGTCTTGCTCGGAAAGAGCGTAGAGGCCTGAAGGGTATATCTGTTGAGATATGATCTTTAGAGCAGCAAGATCCACCTCGTTTAGACAATGTTCAACGCCGATGTATGCCCGCTGACGAACAGAGTCAATACTGACGAGATTGCCAGCATTCAAGACCGTGTTAAAATGCGGCTCTCTGCATGTTCTCTGGTGCATGTCAGGAAACAATATTCCAGGCCTGCTTCTTCCAAAGATCTTGCCCCAGGAGGCATTCTGTTCCCCAGGAGCATACTGACTATAATCCCAGACACACACTGATCCGTCATGTAAGGGGGCGATCACTCTGTTGTGGTCACCGTATGCGGAGTTCCGTTGTAGGCCCAGCCCTTTAACCTCTTGGATTTGAGATTCCCAAGGTTCACCATGACGGGATTGCACCCTTGGCTGTTGTAACCATTGAATCGTAGCAGGTGCATTCCGCGTGATGTACTCGGAGTACCAATTGATACTCTTATCTTCCTCGTTCGTTGGATACTGCAAACCCGTGGACGATGTCAGGCCGTCCCCCTCATTCAAGGAGATGCTGGCCTCATACGTCACAGGGGAAAAGCCACTCCTTTTGAATTCAAGAGCTACGGAGTTTGGAATAAAGATGTCGGTATTACGACGAGAAGATTCGTAAGACAGGGAGCGCCAAAGGAAGTCGTCTCGAGCAACTTGGAGGAAGCTTTTGGAGACAAGCTGTAGGCTGACAAGGTCCCCAGGAGTGAGGTCTGGCAGAATTAGTTAGCATCGTGTGTAAGAGGCATGTTGTTTCGTCATACAGCTGGCAATCTTTAAAACCAGCTCTACTGGTAGTTTGTCCATCGGCGTAAGAATCACTCGATAGAAAACGCTCTGTGCAATGATCCAAGTTGAAGACGGGGTTTGGACTTAGGGAGCTGCGGAGTTGCGGGAGATGATCCGAGCTAAAATCGGCCGGGAGTTGCTGAGTCATCTTCGGGTCGGCTCACGGCATTTCCCTCCGTGCTCCTTGCCCCGAAGCCCAGCCGAAACAACATCTATATGGAGCATGTCTACTTCCTCTCATATCGTGAAAAAAGGGCCTCTTGTGAGTAACGCCGAATGTAGATAGCACGCATATGACTCTTATATTGGAGGCCGTACTTTGTGCGAAAATCGTCTCTAAACCTGAAAATATGAACCGAGAAACTCCATCTCGGACTTATTAAAACTGCCAAAATGCCCTCCTCAATTTAGCATGCAAAACATGGAATGAAAATTTGGCGAAGCTCGACATCCGGCACGTTAAAAATCAACCGTCAGGCCGCAAGACTGCGTCCTTACATAGCACCGTGATTTTCTTGAAGAGTCTTCTCCACTCAAGGGGATCCCCTTTGACCTTGGCAAATTCGACTTCGGCAATACCGTCTGCAATGACTTCAACGATGATATTCCCATTTAGGGCGCATTTCCTGTCATCTGTCGTGCGAACCCGAATAAGGACGGACGATTCCGTTGTCTTAGGCGACACCGGAACGTGGAGAAGCCGCAGAGATTCACAGATGCGTGGGACGAGCAAACTGAGTGGCCAGTTTGAGAAGAACCTCGTCAGCCCTGAGGACGGGATGATATCTTGGAATGTCCCTGCATTCTGTGTTCGACTAAGCGGAACCGATGGTGTCATGGAGAATTGCGACATGGACGGTTCGTCCATGAGACGTTCCGCAAAGATGGAACTGTTGGAGGCGTCAACCATATCCTTCGGCTGCGAGGCTGATTGAACACCCGTTGTCAAGCGTGGCGGGCCATCCCAGTCGATCAACATGTCATCCGTTGGGGTTTCCGGTTGTGTAGAGGAGAACTTGGGTTTGATATCCTCGTGTAACTGGTCAAGTATCATTGCATCTTGACCGGCAGAAGATCCAAATTGAGAAGAGAGGGGGTTTTGGGTGAAATCTATGTGTAGAGATTCAAACATAGTAGTAGCCATATTGACTGGATTCAAAAGTCTTCCGTCTGAAGAAAGGTATTTGTTCTGCTTTGTAAACCACGGATGGCGGCGTACGTCTTGCATGGAAAACCGTTTGGACACGTCGACCTTCATCATGCCACGGAGTAACGACAGCACTGCAGCGGGGAGGCGCTGCCAGAGCTCATCCTCGGGCTTCGCGTTCGACTTGACATAGTCACAATATTCATAGCTCTCGTCCGTAGGACTATCCCAGGGGGTATTTCCAACAAGCAAAACAAAGAGAACAACTCCGCAAGACCAGATGTCAGCGTGGTCCGCCCGGTATCCTTCCCCGCGCGACTGGCCGCGGGTACTGCATCGTATCACCTCTGGGGCGATATACGGAGGGCTTCCGCAGAGGGTTGTGCTCACTTTCATTTTGCCATTGTATTCAAATAACGTAGCCAAACCAAAATCGGCAATTTTGAGATTTCCATCCGAAGAGAGAAGAATGTTCTCTGGCTTGATATCTCGATGTCCCACTCCTTTCGAGTGCATAAACCCAACGGCGTTGACGAGTTGGGTGAAATAAGCATGGGCGATATCTTCCCCGACACCCTCGTCGGCTTCAATCTTGTCAAATAGATCGCCGCCCTCCGCCAGTTCCATTGCTATCCACCGCCACGTGTCATTCTCGCCAGTGTTGTAGAAATGTATTATGTTGTTATGTTGTCCGACGTGTTTGTGGAGAGCCACCTCCATCTGGAGCTGTTTGGAGGTGATGCGCCCATGACGAGCTGCATAATCCTTGTGGATGAATTTTACAGCAAATACAGGCGCATCGGTGTTCGTGGGGCAGGCCTTCTTGAGACTATATGCGTTGACTCCATTAGCCGAGTGTTTGGACAATACAAAAGGGGGCAATCCCGCAAAAGGAAAAAATTACCAGGCATATGCCCCCTGCCCGATTGTTTTCGAAACAATGCGGAAGGGCAGGTCCGTTGGGAGCGGAGCCAACTGCGAGTGCTTCATGGAGGGCGACCGAGCGCAACTTCACGAAATTCCAGAGGGACCTGCCAGTTCACCACTCATCGCTTGCGGGCGGGGAAGATGGCGGCGCAGCTATTGCAGTGAGGGGTAAACAGCAGTCAACGACATTTGGATCCCTGAGAAATTTGCGAATGAGAGGAGTCGAACAGCGTTGGAATTGCCCTGTCCATCAAAGCGAAGACTGAGCGCGTCGCGTAGAAGTTTCATGTTGCTCGCGATCGCACCCCGTCGAGTGGCTGAGGGCGCTGCCTTGCAAGTTCTATTTAGGGCTTATCGATAACGGGGGTGGGGACACTCACGGGTGCGTGTCAGCTGGTTGCCAGGTAAACAAACACGCATCCCAGCTTCTGCGTTTTTGACTTCGCTTCTGCCATGCCCGAAACAATATCGTCTGCATCTCTACCATTGACCTACAAGTACTCTTTTTAATCACCTCGATCCCCTTTTTGAAGATTTTACCCTTGGTGCAAACTACCGGAGCTGTCATTCAGAGCAATTCTCCTGTGCGTGGCTACCGAATAGACGTTTCACCTGGACCACGCAAGCTCAACCAACTCGACTCCTTGGTCTTCTCTTTGCTTGCCACCGACGGACTCTAACCTAGAGTCATTCTGATAACCACGAAAAAAATATGGACTACTCCATGGAAGACACTCAGAATGCTGCTCCTAATGTTCCCTCTGTGCAGGAGACCTCGAAGCTCAACCCTACAACTACGAAGACCGATGCCCAAACAGTGATGAAAAGGTACCCATGCGAACACTGCGGCCTTGATTCCATCATGGGCCAAGCTATCAGACCAAACGTTAACGATTGTTGCTATCAGATTGCAGAGTGAACTTATGCAGCTTATGATGTCCCCTTCTCCCGGAATCTCCGCCTTCCCAGATGCAGACGGAAACTTGCTCTCATGGACAGCTACCATAAACGGGCCTTCCGATACCCCTTATGAGAACCTCGTCTTCAAGCTATCATTCAGCTTCCCTACCAACTACCCCTATGCGCCACCGGTCGTGCTTTTCAAGACGCCAATCTACCATCCAAATGTCGATTTCTCAGGACGCATTTGCCTTGATATCCTGAAAGAGAAGTGGAGTGCTGTATACAATGTGCAGAGTGTTCTTCTGAGTCTGCAAAGTCTTCTGGGCGAACCTAACAAGTAAGCGCATCCTTCTTGTATGGACTTCCAGTTGCTGTACTGATTCATCTCCTTCAAATTAGTGCAAGTCCTTTGAATGGCCAAGCCGCTGAGTTGTGGGACACCAACCCAGAGGAGTTCAGGAAGAACGTCCTTGCTCGACATCGCGATGTTGAAGACATTGAATAACTTCGATCCTCGTAGCGATCCTCTGATGCCCAGTTTTTGGGAAGATTTTGGCTCTTATTGGCGTTTTAGCGGAATTCAAACGGGGTGTCTAAGGCCGTTAATGATCATCCATTGAGGATTTAGCCTGGATGATTGAGGGTTTGGGTTCTTGGGCTGTTAGATACGGATTTTGCATCAAACCTGGTCCCCTGCATGGTCACTGCTTGGATAATGTTCCTTATATTCCATCCTTGTCATGCGTGTTCGTTTCCTTAGGAGCCTTAGGCAATTACTTGTTCACTGGGAGTATACCACAAGAGTCATTGCTCATTGATATTTGATTTGAAACTCTCGGTTGTGTGCACATGTGAACTTGTAGCACATGCTAGCTTGTTATCTGTTCATATCAACAGTCGGTCTTGTTGGTGTTGAAGTGACTTTCACTGAATTGGCGCGTAGCTTAATTGGACTTGGAACGCTCACGCGTCGAGGCATCGCGTGAGTCATAACCCATGCCCCACTTATTTAATGCGAGCGACTTTCGCGTCTCGTGTGACTGATCCTTTTCCAGTTGCAGGTTTGATATATTCTTTTAGTTTCTACTGTTATGATGATGATGATGGACAAAGATTGTTGTATTTACTAGACTCGTGTGGCCCTCATCCCCATGAGTCCCAGCAAGAGAGAGTCGACGAGGGAGATCATCAGCGATTTCCACGCTCAACACGAAGATTTATCTCTGGTCTGTGACAAGTAACCCAGCAATGCTTGCACTGCTCAAGGTGCTCAATGCACCTGTTAACATTGCACTCACGGCAACGCGCGTTACATCCCCAGTTCGGCCCGGAGCCAGCTGTGCCAAAACACCGATCTGGTTTCCAAGTGAACCAATATTGGCGAAACCGCAGAGAGCATAAGTTGCAATGAGGCGGGATCGAGGCGACAGGTCCGCATACTGAGCATCAGTCTGGAGAGCGTGATACGCGACGAATTCATTCTTGCGCATAAAATTAGCGACAGACGACAAAGATGGCTTGAGGTTCTTACCGCAATAAGTTTGATGCCAATCAATTGAGCTACCTTCAAAAGGTCGTCGCCTTCGCGGGAGACACCAAGCAAAAAGGCAATTGGATAGCAAATATACCCCAAAATGAGCTCGAGGGTGAGCGGTGGATCGCTGATGGTGAGATATCGACCCCACCAAGTCAAGAGTCCGTTGATGAGGCCTATCAGGGAAATGATGCACAGCAAAGTCGCCGTGATCATGGTTCCAATTTTTAGTCCTAACCACGCACCATTGGTAAATGCATGAAGTGCATTCACCGGTTTGCCCTCCTCGTCTTCTGGGATTACGACCCGACCTGCTGTCAGAGTTTCGTCACTCTCAGGGTAGCGTATTTTGGATACTGCGAGTGATGCGGGTATGCTCATCACACACGAGGATATCAACGCCTGAGGGTTGACACCTAGTCCCACGTATGCAACAAAGACACTTCCGGCTATCGTGGCAAATCCAGAACACATGACCTGATGAATTTCGGCCATGGTAAGGTAGTTGATGAAGGGCCGAATCAACATGACGGACTCGCCCTGGCCAATAAATGGAGAAGCTGCAGCAACGACAGCTTCCGCTCCTGAGACTCTCATTGACCAGAAAAAGAACACCGCAAATTTGCCAATGAACCACTGGATGAAGCGGAAATAATACAACAGCTGCACCAGTGATACGAAGAAAATGATCGCGGGGACCACTGTTATAAGAAACCAGGGAATTTTCGGCACATCAGGGCTCGTCAGAAATGCGGTTCCTTTACCAGCAAACCCCAAGAGATCAGTCGCACGTTGGGCGATAAAGTTGAATATGTCGTATCCGACTTGGGTGCGCAGAACAAAGAGGGCCATGATGAACTGAACGAGCATGCCGACTATGACAGTTCTCCATACGATTTTCTTGCGGTCCTTAGAGGTAAGCCAGAGGCCGGCCAACAGCACGACCAATCCGAAGAGACTGATTGCACGGTTTTCACGAGTGTTATCGGCCGCTTCGGGTGAAACGAAGGCTCCAATAAGGATGACCGCAACGACCAATGCTGCGCCAGCCAGAGTTTGAAACTTTTCCGGTATTAGAGAAACGAAACGACGGGCCGTGTTTCTCCATACCCAAGAAAGCGGCCTTGTGACGATGGAGATTGGGATATAGAAGAACACAAGTCGAAGTGTTATGCACAAGTAAACCAAAAATGGAACCACCCATCCCAGCGTTTCCCGGCGGAGGATTAGTCCTGCTATCCACCATCTGATGGCTCTGAAGTCAGCCTATTATCTCAAAAATGGTTTTTGCGAAGAGCCCACTTTCGGTGTTCAGCGGAGGCGCCCATCTAATGCGACGGGGCACTGCCAAACAGAAGATACTGGGCACAGAATCGAGCTTATGGAACACACTTACCCCGTGAATAATAGCCAGATGATCAGATGGATGGCGATTCGGATTTGTCGTCGATAAGGACGCCATCGCTTGGCTTTCCTCTCTTCATCGTTCACGGGTGCTTCTATATCGTCTCCTGTGGGTTTCTGGTTGGATGTTTCACTGTCCTCAAACTCCCTGGTATATACTCCTTTCTCTGGTGTTTCGTTGAAGGACGCGCTGCGGTGTACCCCGTTATGCTGATGAATGGGCTCCTTAGTGTTGGGAGCTCCAAGCGAATCCAATGCTTCTCCACTACTCCGTCGCTGGTCATCTGAAGCCGGAATATCCATTGACACTCGCCGTGTTGAAGGCAGTGCTACTGTTCGAAAGTCCCGTTGATACGGTGTTTCCTTGAATGAGCCGTGAAGCGTTTAGCTGCGATATGCGGGGTGTTTTGAGCAGCGGAAGATACGGCACAGATCTATATGACTCTGGATCCTCCGGACTGGGGAACCCCGCATGAGCCGGAACTGAGAGTTGAAGCAAAGAATGGAACCAAACCCCCAAGTTTAGTTACGGAAATCTTTATGGCCAGAAAATCAGGGTTGTCAATGGCGTATATTAGGCATTGTTGTCATCTGACGGATTCTAGAGCGCTGTCGAACTCGTTTGGACGATCCCGAAGTACCGAAGCGAGGAAAAAACGTCGAGCTTTTATATCAGAACTAGCTGTGTTTTGAACGGCAGGCACGTCAGACGTATCGGCAAGATCGTTCGAAGCAGGACACGCGACACGGCTCGAGGAGTTCTCGACCTTCATTGCGGGCGCCGGCTGGTATTTATCGGCAAAATACGATCTATGATCTGGGGTATGCTGCAAATATACTGCGTACTGCAGGTCTGTTCGCCGTTGTATGCCATCAGGTGTCGAATCATCATTGGCTATGCACCTTTGAAGTTGCAATCATCGCGAACACGGTCGCATGGAAAATTTCGTGGTTACTCAGATCTCCAAATCGAAAAAAAACGGAGTACTCCGTACTTCATAGGCCAATAAGCTGCTCACTTCACAGTTCCGTGGCTAATGCAGATCCAGGAAAATAAGCAGGGTTCTGGCCAATACAACCGTGAAGCTGTCGATCTGAGGAGATTTAGCGAATGATGGAAGGGTTTTGAGCTTCCTTGATGCAAGGTTACATCTAAACCTCGAGATCCAGAATCGAGATTTCTGAATGCCTTACCGTAGCAAAGTGCACCAAAAGCTCTCGGAGCAATGGACCTTTACCATCCATTTTCATCCATTTTCATCATAGGCCTTAGTAGATTCGCCTACACTAAACATTCTATACAGTTCGACTTAGGGGTTGATAGAGGAAAGGGTCCCATTCACCGAAAAGGGTTGGGCGGGAGGGCATGTAATCCGTATTCATGCCGAATTCACATACTACGTATAGTAGTAGGTCTGTGCGATATGGATGGCAAACACCTCGGCTGTGCCGTTTCTCAGCCCAGAGATTCACGATCAAGCAAAGGCGGAATTTTATTGAGTACGAAGCGGATGTGGCGGGAATCCCTGCCTTTAACCTATATTCGCTGGAATCAAGCCGAATCTCCGGCGACTGATGATGATTTGGCACTCCAGCCTTCAGAAATCTCTCGCAGTTTATCTTCGCACTGGTCAGTTGTATGTACTGACCTTTGATGTTGTTGTGTGACAATTTGGTCTGTCGCACTGATCACCAGTCAGTGGCGACGCCCACTCAACCCAAGCAAGAAAGTATCACAACTAGGAAGGCCATATTCATAGCAGCTCTACGTAGTATCGTAAATACCTACTATAGTACGATAACCATAATATTGAATTGAATTCATTATTATCGACCCGTTGTCAACGGAGCATTCTGTCGTCATCTGCGCTGAGGAATTTAAGTTGCCTTTTGTGCGGAGATGGCCGAGGCGCGTGACTTAGCGGCGGCGACCTTAAATTGACGACGTGCGGGTGCGCTACGAGCTAGTTCATTCCAGGCTTAGGCTCTTTAACGGTTGTCGGAACGGATAAACAGCTTTTCCTTTCGGCTGTCCCATCGTCGATGCAAGCAGATTTGGAAGGTCCACCTGCTTAACCTTACCCCGCACGTTTCCCCAACACTTGGCCCGACGACGCATGCGCTCGGAGTGATACCCCGGACTCGTCAAGATGGGCGGACGCAGGTCTCCGAACCCCTCGAACCGCTCGACCGGAAGCAGTGAAGTGTGGAGAAGCTATGGGAATCAATTCCGCCATGTATTGCTTTGCTGACCATTATTGACCGCGGCAATTGGGGATGAGACCAAAAGCTGGGGAAGCTCAATTAGCTGTCCTGAGTCGCAAAAGACATTTGTATCACTTTGTGGTTTTCGTCCAATTCTGCTAAATGCAGGCTCTTCCCTCGAATCGCATATCCTCCTGTCGTCTGACTTGTAATAGTCTTATCCCCGCGCGAGCTGATTCGCATTGAGAGAACCATGGCGGAAATTCCCATGGAGATATTCGATTGCCCGAAGTACTTCAACTTCGCCGTTGACGTTGTTGACAAATGGGCTGCGAAATCCCCTTCACCGCAAGCACTCCTCTGGGTTGATCAGAATGGCCGGAATCCGTTGTCCCTGGATTACGCATATTTCTCCCAGAGGTCTCATCGGGCGGCAGAGCTTCTCACGCGACTTGGTGTTGAAAAGGGCGACCGGGTTATCATAATTCTTCAGCGCGTGCCAGCCTGGTAAGCAGCTCTGGGACCCCCCAGTCTAAAGTCCATTTCTACAAGTAGGCAAAGGGATATTGCTATACTTCGAAATACTGACAATTTTCTCTAGGTGGGAGATTGCTACCGCAGTAATCCGCGCAGGCGCAGTCCTATGCCCTTGCACAACTCTTGCCGTAGCCCATGATATCGAGTACCGAGCCAATGCTTCAGGGGCCACAGTGTTTATTGGCGATAGTGTGAGCATAGAGAAATTCAACACCGTTCGCAATGCGTGCCCCAAGGTCCGGATCGTTCTGCAGGCGACGGGAGCTCCGCTCAAGGATACTTTGCAGTATTCTTCGGAGTTGGAAAAAGTCCCAGAAGGATTTTTGTTCAGAAACGAAGCCCGCAAGACCAAATCGTCAGACCCGTCGATGATATATTTTACTTCTGGCACAACGGGTATGCCGAAGATGGTACTTCATAATCAAGTCTCTTACCCTCTGGGTGAGTAATGGAATCACTCCTGCATATATTCTCGAAAAGCTAACCACGTGTTGGGTCAAAGGACATGTATTGACAGGCCGGTTGTGGTTGGATTTGTCTCCCGGAAAGCTGTACTGGAACCTGTCAGAGCAAGGTAATTTTTTTTGTCTTTGCAGCGTAGAATGTTGCTTCGTTATCACCTTTGTTCTCTATACTAACCACAGTGTTGTACTGCAGGTTGGGCAAAAGCAGCTTGGTCATGGTTTGGTGCCTGGAATTCCGGTGCTGCTCTCTTCGTCCAAGAAACCGTCGGGCCGTTCAACCCAGACCACGTATTCGACAACCTCCACAACTACCCCATTACGACTCTGTGTGCTCCTCCAACGGCCTATCGTCAGTTTGTGCTACCAGCAAGACAAGTATACTTTCGTCAAAAGCCACCAATGCGCCTGGAGCACTGTGTCGGTGCAGGGGAACCGCTGAATGATCAAGTTATTCGAACGTGGCAAGAAATGTGCCAGTTAGAAATCCGAGACGGGTATGGGCAAACTGAAACAACATTGGTATGCGGAAATATTAAAGGGAATAAAGTCAAATATGGTTCGATGGGCAAGCCTTTACCAGGCATTCCATTGACAGTAATCACTCCAGCAGGTGAAGAATCACCTCCAGGGGAGGAAGGAGAAATTGCTATTGCTACTACAACCGAAAATGGCTCTCCAACTATAAACATCTTCACAGGGTATCTTCAAGCTGATGGCTCTACCTCGCGACCTGTGCGCAAGGGGAAGAACCGTGATTGGTACCTAACCGGTGATCGGGCGTACAAAGATGAAGAAGGGTATCTCTGGTTCGTGGGTCGCTCTGACGATGTCATCAACTCCTCAGGTTACAGGATTGGTAAGTCGCCTATCACTTCCGAAGCCCTGAAGTTTGTTTCTACAGACTTTCTGGACTCTGTCGTACTAAACTCACTTCAACTGTCATAGGACCCTTCGAGATCGAGTCAGTCCTCAAGAAGCATCCGGCTATAGTTGAATCCGCAGTCGTAGCCTCACCGGATGCTGCTCGCGTTGAGGTCGTAAAGGCATTCATCGTCCTGCAAGATGAATATAAGTCTCGAGACCCCGCCAGCTTGATTACGGAACTGCAGGAATTCTGCAAGGCAGAGACTGCACCGTATAAATACCCTCGATGTATCCAGTTTGTTGAACCGGGGTTCTTGCCCAAGACCATCAGTGGGAAGATCAAGCGCGCGGAGCTGAGGGCTTCGGAGAAGAAAATAGTTGAGAGGGCCCAGGGTGCTAAGATATAATAAGCAGATATACCATGGTTTGCACTGAGTTTTTGCAGAGATAGACACTTTTAGATGTTGCAACCAGGGAAGCCTGCCTTGGATAGATGAAGAGCAATCTATAAAAACGAGCGGCTTTGCTGCAGATTCTTTTCGTTTCCCGTTTCTAATGAACCGGCTGAGTACGGAGGCCACGATTTGATCGCGTCATACCTCATAACAGGCTTTGAAGATGGAAACTAAGGCATAGGGAGAGACCAAACTACGATATGCTTAACTCTAGATCGAGCTCATAGACGTCTCGCCTGAAGCAATACAAAACTGTAAAGGGTTCGGAGTGAGTGACAGACGGAACACTTCTTCAGTGGATATACTGTAAAAGAGGGTGAACGACGAGGTGAGGCAACCGTCACGGGCATAAGGAGGGGTCAACCTTCCAACTCGTAAAATGCCACTCCAACTTGAACCTTGATCAAAATCGAAACTTTAGTTTCCCAAGGACAGAAACGAAACAATTATAGTATTCTGCTAGCTACAATGGCATCACCAACCCAGAGCCAGTCTCCTACGAAAGCCGATGACTGGGAGGCGGAGGAGGGAGTTCCCAGCATAGAGGATCCGTTCATTCAAAAGTACCTACAGGGTAGAAGTGCCCTGATTGAAGAGGAGAAGAAAAGGCGGCATGGTATGCTTACACTACGTCGTCCATTTTAACTTACCGTGTGCTCAACGCTTTCAGATATCCACTTCCGGAACTCCCTGTCCCCAGTAGTGAGGGAGGCTTGTCGGATCGTACGGCACATTCGTGCCAGAGAATTGAAGGAACTATGGACGAAGGACGTCAAAAGTGAATTGGGGGATGATATTCTATACCCAGGCATGATGTTCCGTCTGGCGAGAGACCGGATGGAGAAAACGGATCTTTGGAAGATCATGAGGAAGATGCCCAAAGGTGGATGCTTTTAACCCCATGATAGTTACAACTTGACTAACGATTCTCGAGGCGCGTTGTTACACGGCCATATGGAGGCAATGATTGACCTGGATGTTCTCGTTGACCAAGTTCTCACCGTACCTGGAATGTGTATGGCTTCCTCCAGTCCTCTTTCCTCGGAAAAAGGACTCCACGCAAGTCCGCTTCACTTCAAATACTTCTCGGCACCACCGGAATCTTCGCAGTCACCCATGTTATGGGAGGAGAGTTACCAACCTATGATTTATCTCCCTGTGCGGGAGGTTGCTGCCGCTTTTCCAGATCAAGGAATGGACGGATTTCGACAATGGCTAAAGAGCAGATGTACGATTGGCCTTGATGCATCATTTGACCATCACCGGGGAATAGAAGCCATCTGGGAGATTTTCGGACGCACTTTCCAGGTCGTAGACTCAATCCTATATTACGAACCTATACTTCGTACATGTTTGCGGCACATGTTAGCTGAGCTTCAGGAGGACGGGATTCGATACGTCGAGTTTCGGCTGGCGTTTGACTTTGCGTATCGCAAAAATCAATCTGATACTGTGGAGGAGGACTACATGGAGTTCTTCGAGGTCTTTGACGAGGAGGTTGAGAAATTTAAAGCCTCAGATGCGGGAAAGGGGTTCTATGGGGCGAGGATGATCTGGACAACGATGCGGCGGTATTCAAATCGAGAGATCGTTGAGAATATGAAGCAATGTATCTTGACAAAGATCGAGTTCCCTGATCTGATTGCTGGGTTTGATTTGGTCGGTCGAGAAGATGAGGGAAGGACACTCGCGGACTTATTGCCGGTCTTGTTCTGGTTCAGGAAGCAATGTGCAATGGAACAGGTTGAAATTCCCTTTCTCTTCCATGCCGGAGAATGTTTAGGAGACGGGGATGAATCAGACCGGAACCTGTACGATGCCATCTTGCTGGGCACTCGGAGAATCGGGCACGCGTTCTCCCTCTATAAACATCCGCTTCTGATTGAGTTGGTGAAGGAAAAGAAGATCCTCATAGAGTGCTGTCCTATATCGAATGAGATATTGCGGTTGACAAGCTCAATCATGGCTCATCCTCTGCCAGCTCTGTTGGCCAGAGGAGTCCCCGTGGCCTTGTGCAATGACGACCCTGCGACCCTCGGCTATGGCAAGAATGGGCTCACTCATGATTTTTGCCAGGTCCTTTATGGCCTCGAAAACACTGAGCTTTCAGGAATCGCGACAATGGCAGAGAATTCCATCCGATGGAGTTGTTTTGAGGACCAGAACCAAGCGGAATGGCTCCAGCATATCAAGGATGGGATCATGGGTCACGGTCCCAAGGCTTCCCATCTGAAAGACTGGAACGTTGACTTTGAGAAATTCTGTGAATGGGTGGTGATGGAGTTTGGGCCGGATGTTCCTGTTGACTCTTGAGAGAGATGATGGGGAAAATCAGACCTTAGTAACCGTTGCGATGTTGAATGCCATGGGTTGTCTTCAGGTCTAGACTGCTGGTGATGCAAAAATAAGCACAAATTTCGGCTGCGATGCCGGGGCTGTCCCATGCTTTTCGTCCAAATGATGACATCTCGTCTGGAGGATAGCTTTGTCCACATCTGTAGCTAAGTTTGATCGTTAACATGGTGTTAACGATCGCGAGAATGTTGAGAAGAGGAGACGAGGTCGGCTTTGTATACATTTTGCTTGAATCACAGAATGACAGAAATTCGCCATCTCCGGTAATATCAGCGTGTTGCTTCTGGTTTGTCAAACTGACTTCATCCCGTGACTGTGTTGAGCTTAACTGGGGCGTTGAACCACAGGAGAGTGACATGGTTCATCCGCAAATCATGCTTCAACAACAGAGCAGAGCCCACAGAGGGAGGCTTAAACCCGTTCTTTATCCATGGCCTCTCTGTGAATAGCCTTCATCTGGTGCCCTGGGGCTTTCTTCAGTATTGGTGGCTGGACTCTTTTTAAAGCAACTCATCTTCCCTCAGGCTCCGGTTCTGGTGGGAAGTTCAAGACGCTCATTGACCATCCATAGCTCTGCACCCCCATCGGCGGACAACTCCTCTCAACAAGCGCCCATCGCCCCTTTTACAGAAGAACCAGGCTGCGCTGTGTACATACAAATGGTATGAGAACTGTTCAATGACAACAGTTGAAGACTAGGGCCGGTGAGGCTCAAAGCGTTTGGTTCACTCACGACTATGTCGTATTTCCTTCCATCTTTCTTCCAGAAGCGACTGTTGAGGTATGCTTTGTCGCGGCTGGAGCTGGTGGACACAGATGCCTTGGATCTGGATAGCCTGGGCATTACATGGGGTCAACGGAGTACCTTTGAGCTCCGTGATGTGGCTTTGAGATTAGAGGTAAGAAAGACTGACCATTCCCCCCGCTCTTATAATCATAGCCTCGGTCACTGACAACCGTTCTTGCGAGTTTAGAAACTGTCGTCGACTTTGTGTCTGCCTCCTCGTTGCGATTTCACGAAAGCCAGCGTATCCCTTGTTCGTGTGACCATCCCAGCAGACATCTACAATAGCGCCATTATAATAGAAGTTGATGGTATAGACATCCGGTTGAGGTTTCTCCCCGATGAAGCTCGACAGAATGGGGCCTCGGATAAGTCTAAGGAGACGACCACGGGAGATGGTGGGCACGGTGATCAAAATACCGGAGAGAGCATTTTGCCATCTACGACAGATCTTGCGCAGTCCTTCCTAAATTCCGAACCAAAAGAAGAAACGGAGGAACTACAGGCTGCGTTGATGTCACAGTCGCAGCATGCTCAGCACGCAGATGCTCTCAGCGACGATGGCGAAGAAGACCTGGGTCTCCACGACGGAGTATCCTTGCCCAGCTTCGTTGCTGGTTTCTTGAAAGGCATAGTCAATCGGCTGCAGCTTAAGATTTCGAAAGTCTCCTTACGAGTTGATATGGAAGTCCAACGCGATGGGGCTGATAATAGTGACACACAAGATCCAATATCAGGATTGTTTACTATCCAAGAAATTTCCATCGATAGCCTCGCAACAACGCCTTCAGATGACCCAAGAGTCAAAATTGGAAAACGGCTAATCTCGCTGTCTGAAATCCATGCTATGCTAGTCTCGGACGCGGAGGTGTTCTCGAATCACTCTCGTTTCAATGCATCTAGCTCTACGTCTGCAACCCTTTCAAAATCCGACCATACCCCTTCACGAGTTCAATCCCCTCCACTGTCCTCGTCAAGCTCCGGTTCTTTTGGCTACATGTCTCAGTCGACTATTCTCGACCCCTCGTCCATGCATGAATCGCAATTTACGGATAACTCTCCTGGGGCCGACTCGCGCCATTTGGAATCTTCAACTTACTCAAACGATGGAAGATTCTCCGATGCTGCTTCTGATGATGAAAACGACCCTGAATATTATTTGGCGACAGACCAAGGCATACCAGACAAACAGTATGACGAGCGCTTCCAGGATAATCCAGCGTACCTAGAAGAGGCACTTCAATCCCAGTACGAGGAAGACCTTGAAGAGTCGGCCCCTTTATCAGGAGATCGGCCTAGTACACCCGTGAGGGCTGCTGATCAGACGCCCCGCCCATACAGCCCCCTGTCACCTGGGTCATCTCCCGAGAGCCACATGTACCACTCGATCCACGAAAGTAATCTCTCCGTTACCGATGTGCGTAGAGACACAGACATAGAGACGTCTTCCGATTTCGACTATCCAGCCGATACAGCGGAGCACCATGGCCAGCTTCAAGACAATCAAGTACAATTAGAATCACCTCGTTCAGAAGAGGAAGAGCGGACCTCCGAGGTTGAAGACTTATCGGCCTCTAAAATCTTCACTCACGAAGAGGCACAGAGTATGTATATGAGTGCCATTAGTCATGCATCTATGGGCGAGAGTACAATCTCCGAACCTGATATGCCTGGGGGTTGGGGTACTCCCAAGCCAAGACGAGCTCCAGATGTTGATTCTTCAGATTCGGGTCAGACAACGCACGATCAAGAGCCATCAAGATCGCGTTTGGACAGGCAGGGTAGGGAAAAAGTATCGCATATGCTGGAAAATCTATCAGAGGGTCAGCGAAAAGGAGGAACTGACGACAATGGGAGGTTTCCGTATCCACCGCAAAGCTTTTCTGGCGTCATAAAAGAGCTCTTTGCTATCGATAAAGTAGCTTTATGGATACCATCCTCAGAAAACCAGGATGCACCGCCCGTGGAGAGTTCCGATATCGATAACAAGCCAGATGATTACATGGCGGAATCGATGTTCAGTTTAGCAGACTCTGCCGTTTATGACCACTCGGCTAAACAAAAAACTCGCCTTGCTCATAGTTCAATGAGACGGGGATCTGTTCACTCCATTTCTTCCACGCGTCATCCGGCAATCTCTCGTTCAAAACCTGCGGCCAATAAAACCGAAGATTTTATGGGATTGACTATTTCCCAGATGGCGCGGTCTATAGAGATAGACGTGGTTTCATTAACTGCCAAACTTGACATAGCATCCGGCTGGCTTCTGATAAAGATGGGTCAGAAAATTACCGATGTCTGCAGCACAGTTGCGAACAAAGATGAGACCGAAAGTTCAAAAGCAGCGGGAGAACAATCCTCGCCATTGTTTGCTTCTCTGAATCTGACCTCTTGTTCTCTCAAATTCTTGGACAGAGTTCCAGTACAGTCGTATCCCCCATCTACAGCGTCGTTTGCAGGACAGTTTATGAGTGGAATTTCAAGCGAAAGCACGATTTTGCAACTCACTTTATCAAAAGTAGGTGTTGATCTTGCAGCTGTCGATAACGACACAAAAGTACGACTCAATATCATGCAATTTGTCCTCGGACATATGTCACATAATATTGTCTCTTTCGACGAGAGATTGAAAATGCGCGAATCTACGAGGGACATCTCATCTTCAACGCAGGGTGATATCCTTTTGAGAGTGGTCAAGTCCCCCGATTTAACCACAATCCATTTATCGACTCTCCCGGTCCGCTTCTCGCTGAATCTCCAACAACTCGATGATACTCTGAGTTGGCTCGGAGGTCTTAGCACTGTGCTCGAGCTGGGCAGCTCTATTGCGTCCGCGTCCACTGTTAAAGGGGGCCAACCGCAGCCCGCTTCGCGACCGAGAGGAGTGCATTTTGCAGATCCAACTCCGACTCCAAGTGCCGTTGAAACGGCCAAAGCCACCGTGAACGTGAACTGTAGGGTAGGAGGAGTGGTAGTTCAAGTCATTGGAGAATATTGCACGTCGCGACTCAAAACAACTGCCGCGAAACTGGTGAGCAGGCCTGGGTATTTCGGGCTTCAGATAGACAGGGCAAGCTTGAGCGGCCCTCATATGCACATGGCACACACCCAGGCTCCTGCTTACATTGACATAAGCAACACAAGACTTGAGTATTCAGACAGCCCCAGAGAAACTGACTTGGATCGATTACTCCGGCTTTTGATGCCCTCCGTGGACGGCTTTGATGAGGACGACGATATAATGCTTGAGACACTTCTCAAACAGCGCAGGAACGGTGCTGTACTTCGTCTCACCCTTGGTCATGCGAAAGCCACGGTTCAAGACCCTGGATCCTTAGAGCCTCTTTCTCATCTTAGTGCCGAGATGTCGAAGCTTGCGACAGTGGCAAAGTATTTGCCCCAGGATGACAGGCCTGGGATGCTTATTCTCGCCCAGGTCCAAGAATTCGAAGGGGATATTCACGTGAATGATGATGTTGGAGATATAAATGTTATCGCTAGTGACATCGAGAGTGGATACGTTACTTTCCCATCCCTGTCGGCAGCTCGAGTGTCGACCATGACTGTCGTACGCGACGACATTGAGGAGTTAATCGCTACTGACATATTCGACGACAAAGGAAGACGGGTGGACTCCGAGGCGCAGCGAGCCCCAGATGCCCCGCCAGTGTTGATGGTTCGATTCGTCGCCGATGACTTGGAACCAACTATCAAAGTCAAGCTTCACCTGCTCAGGGTGGAGTATACAGTTCCGTGCCTTACTGCCTTTCTCGGCGAGAATAAAATGTCCGCTGAAGATGTGGCAGTGAACATGGCTCGGTCCGTGCTGAGTCTGGCAGAACTGAACACGCATCATGGGCCAGAATCAGACGTTTCGGATCGAGACTTAATTGGGTCGGTTACAAGCAACGATACTTCTGTGCCACCTCCAGTGTCCGTGAATTTGAAGGATTGCGTTCTTGGACTCAATCCGCGAAACCCGCCCGCCAAGGGCATTGTTGTTTTCACCCTTGCAAATTTCAATGGCGCTCTTCATAAAGATAAGCCTTCTGAGGTCTCTCTGGATATCCGTAAAGCATCCATCATGGTTATTGACGACGTCGACAGCTGTGGTGCATCAGGAAGTGGACAACGCCGGAAGTCCAGCGGTCCCCAGTGTGTGCAGGTTCTGTATCTGCAAAGTATTGGTTATGTTCCTGTTTCTGATATCTCCTCTGCATCCGCCCGGATTAAAGTGGTGCAACTCGATGCCGGGGGCCAAAAGTCTTTGGATGTCGAAATAAGGGATATCGTGCTTTCCATGGAAACCTGTGCCGACTCCACACAGACGCTAGTGTCCGTTTTCAGCGGACTGACTCCTCTAGCACCACCTAGCACGGAGCGAAAATACCGGACAGAGGTCATACCCATTGAAGACATGCTCAATTCCCTCTCAGGAAATGCCTTTGCTGTGGATGAAACATCCGGCCCTGGTCGCGCACCATATCTTTTTGGAAATGAGGACGAGTCTCCTAAGGGTGATGATGCAGAAGAGATCGAATACGTCAGTGTCTTCTATCCTTCACAAGCAGATCTCGAATCTCGGCCTGGCGGTGAAAATGCCGTTATACCCAGTGTTGAAGAGGCAAGAGATCCAGACACAGGCGCTATACTTGACAGCTTCCACTCCGAAGCTCAGATTTCCTCCAGTGTTCCGCAGTTGGATTTCCAGGAGGATCATTTCACAAAGAAGTCTGCTGTTGAAGGCACGGCTCACAAATGGGACTCGCAACTTAACGCATACAGTCCCGCCTCTGAATCGAAACTGCGTGAAAGTCCTTTAAGAGTAAAGATTCGAGATTGCCATGCCATGTGGTTACTGTACGAAGGCTACGACTGGCAGCGTACAAGAGACACTATCTCAAAAGCCGTCAAAGATGTTCAAGCCAAGGCGGCGGACAGACGTTCGAGAAGATCGGGGAATCAGTTATCTGCTGACTCTGTTGAGGAAGAGGAAGGGGAAGAGTCTGAAATTGGCGACTTTCTTTTCAACTCCGTTTACATTGGCATCCCAGCTACAGACGACCCGAGAAAGTTATCACACGGCATCAACCGAAAAATTGATGAATTTCCGAGTGAAACGACGAGTAGTACGTCCAACGCCACCGTCACTGAGGCGCAGAACCGAGAGTCTAAAAAACGAGGAGATGAACTGCGACTGGCGCGCAGCAAAAAGAACAGAATGACATTCCAGTTGACTCGCATTTCGGCCGATTTGGTAATGTTTCCCCCGGGCTCTGGAGAGACTTTGAGTTCTTTGGATGTTCGGGTTCAGGACCTAGAAATATTGGACAATCTCCCGACTTCAACGTGGAGAAAGTTTGCAACCTATATGCACGAGGCTGGTGAGCGGGAGATTGGTACCAGTATGGTTCACTTGGAAATTATGACCGTGAAGCCAGTGGAGGACCTTGCGGCATCTGAATTCGTTATCAGAGTGAGTCAACTTGTGCTTCAGCCTTAGATACCAAATTGCTTATATGACTCTCGTCCACTTGTATCTTGCTGACCTTCTCTAGGCCACTGTGCTTCCATTGCGTTTACATGTCGACCAAGACGCACTAGATTTCGTGAGTCGGTTCTTCGAGTTCAAGATTGACTCTGCCCCCAGTGAGCCTGCGCCGGAGGATGTGCCTTACATCCAACGAGCAGAAGTGAGGGCGATCCCTGTTCGACTCGATTTCAAGCCAAAGCGGGTCGATTATGCAAGTTTAAGATCCGGCCGAACGACCGAGTTCATGAACTTTTTCATTCTCGAGTCAGCGAACATGGTCCTCCGACATGTAATCATATACGGCGTTAAGGGATTTGAAAGACTGGGCCAGACACTCAATGATATTTGGATGCCGGATGTCAAAGCCAACCAGTTACCAACTGTTCTTGCGGGTCTTGCGCCGGTTAGGTCACTTGTTAACATCGGTGGCGGCGTCAAGGACTTAGTTCTCGTTCCGATGCGTGAATATAAGAAAGATGGGCGCATTGTTCGCAGCATACAAAAAGGTGCTGTCCAGTTTGCAAAAACCACCACAACGGAACTGTTAAAGTTAGGAGCAAAGCTGGCAATTGGAACCCAGACAGCTCTTCAGAACGCAGAGGATCTCTTCAATTCTCCCAGGGGCTCTCCATCCAGGCCCTCCACCTCCGATGGTCGATGGGAGGGCAACGTTGGGGATGAGAGCGAACAACCACAGATTTCTCTTTACGCAGATCAACCTCTTGGCGTGGCACAAGGACTGCGTGGAGCGTATGCTAGTCTTGAGCGAGACCTGCTTTTCACTCGAGACGTCATTGTTGCAGTTCCCGGTGAGGTTCTGGACAGCGGAAGTGCAACAGAAGCGGCTAAACGAGTCTTGGGTCGAGCGCCAACAGTTGTTTTACGGCCTGCTATCGCTGCTTCAAAAGCTGTTTCGCAAGCTTTGCTTGGAGTGTCTAATGCCATGGACCCAGACAATCGGCGAAAGATCGACGATGTAAGTAGATTAACCAGCTCGTTTCTCCGGGGTTTTGACTTACTGACAATGACAATAGAAATACAAGAAACACACAGTCTGATATTCATGATCGAGGTCAAAGTCATTCATATACATATCAGCCGGCGTACTGGAGTAAGAACGCATGGGAGCCTTCCTGTCTCCCTTTTCAATTTTTATTGTTTTGTCAGCGAATTTGTGAAACTCAGTGCATGCAAGTACAAGCACGTTTTCCCCATACACGGATGGCGTCTCGGGTCTGAAACTCCACAAATTGAAAGGTGCTTTAGGACCGGAGTTGAATCTTTGCTCTCTACCTCAGCCTTTTGAGATGCTAATACTTCCTCGGAATATACCTTCCATGTTGATATTTGGCTTTGCCGCGTTCCTCCTATTTCTTCTCTTTTTCATATGCCAGATTTAATTTTGACACGGAAAGCGCACGCTTGACGAAGATTACGAGTCTCACTGAGATTGGCTAAGCGAAGCAGGATAGAATGTCAAATCACCTCTAGTTATTGCTGATAGAAATGGCCCTTAAAGTGGCTTTTTTTCTAGACTTGTATTTGGTTGCCGCCAGAAATCCTTGCGGCTCTGCACATTATATTATCGAAGACATGAAAGAATTTCCCAGATGAAAATCTTCCCCTGAAGTTCAGTTGGATTCTCCGGGTGAATGGCATCAAGTCGTCGCGATGTGTCGCGTCGCGTCTTGAAACGACGTCTATTTTTAGCGCGGCTGAAACTTCTTGGCAGACACGTTCGCTGTTGGGATATCAAACGCCGTCAACGTCACCTTTCGATCGGACGATATCAGGAACATGAACGATGTCGGACTCACAAATAGGGCTGTGTTCTCTACTGCAAAGCGCTGCTTGGAGGTTGGCCGCGACATTTTACCCGCTTTTATCGGGTCAATGGAAAGGAGAACCATCCAAAGTAGCCAACTTCATCATGGCGTTTTCTTTTTTCATGACCATACGGAGTTCTCCGTATTTAGACTTAAACTGTTCTGATATTAAAAACAAAATCTCCATTGGAAAGCAGCCTCGCTGCAGTTTATTATGACTGCACTGCGTTTATTAGCCCAACAGTCTTTTCATGCGTCTCGCTACTGCCTACATACCTATCCTGAACCGCTAGAAGAATTCATCTTCTAGCAAGAAACCAGTGAGGATCATTGGTGGCACGGGAGCCTAAAGTTGTACTGTGTACACTTCCAAGCTGACTACTACCTCCCTACTGTGCGATTTGCAGGAGCGATATGGCTTGGAGTAGTCATATTGACGGCAGGGCCGTTCTTTCGTTTTGCTCCGAGATAAAAGGTTTACCTTCTTCACAGACGTCTTTTGGCCGACTTGCAGCTATTGACATTCTCGTCTTATAGCAATATGAGGGCTGTACGATGATTTTCTGTTGACCTGCTATTCTGTGACATGAGAATGCACCTTAGTTCTTTAAGGGCACGGTTATGGTTCGTTTTATGTTATATTCGGCCCCGGAATTCCACTCGTATTACTCATTTTGAGGGGATCTCTCCTAAACATGCCTATTCTACGCGGCCCCTACAGTGTGCCAACTCTGCTTCTCCTTTTCGCTATTAGTGCGATGGCAGTCTGTAAGTAGAGCTCTCCTGCGACCAGGCTCCTTAGATTGTCATAATGACCATGTTTTAGCTGTTAGACCCACGCAAGCCGCAAACAAAATTGCAATAAATATCAAGAGTTTCGTCGCGTTGGGCGATTCATACGCAGCTGGCATTGACGCAGGGCTGCAGCTCGACTCGCAATGCTGGCGATACAGTGAAAGTTACCCTGCTCTACTCAACGAATCCGATCTTCTCGGGGCCCATCCCCATACAATGCAATTCCTTGCCTGCTCAGGAGCGGTCATGACCAGTGATTGGGGCCCGGGAACAGCTGGTGAAGTGGGCAGAAAGAAGGAAATCTGGAGTCAGATCAGCTCTATCAAAGAGGCTGACTTTGCAACCTTGTCCATCGGTGGCAACGACGCTGGATTTTTTGATATGCTCAACGGCTGTTTGTTCAAATTTCATGGGCCTGCAGCGCCGAATTGTGAAAAGGCCAAGAGGGCTGCACTCAACAGGATACAGAGCCACAGATTCAAGGTTACCTATAATATGGTGCTGGACTCGATTTTGAGACGAAACCCTGCGAGCACGTTTAGGATTTTTGCTAATGGATACAGCAAATTTTTTGACGATTCACTTACGCCGGAATGCAATCACATAAGCCTCGGTTACTGGATTGGATTTCAGCCAAAGTTGACAGTGGAATTACGCAGGGAGTTGAATGTGCTATGCGACATGCTCAACGAGAGGATGGGGCAGATAATTCGTGAAAGGGGAGATGAACGAGTGATTTGGGTCAACTGGGCCCCGCGATTCGAGCAGCATAGGCTTTGTCGGCAAGGAGAAGGGTTGGCGGACGAAGATTCATGGTTTTACGGAGTGGGTTTTCGCGGCCTCAGTGTCGACCCGCTTCAAGCGAATAACTGTGAAATTGGACCTAAGGCTAGTACGGGCGATTGGGGGACCCAGGCTCTCTGTGGCATTGCCGTTACTCATGCAAACCATCCGCAGTTGAAACCGATTGCTGGAGATTTCCAGGTGAAAGGTGGACGTGAGAATTTTGGACCGAAATATGCAAGAGTTTTCCATCCGAAACCGGAAGGCTACAAGGCAATTGTCGACCAGATTCGCGAAGTATGGCCATATACGCCCGCGGAGACGGTGACCAAAACCAATGAAGATACGAAAGAACGATGCGGAGCTTCGAAAGGGGAAGAAGGTACTGCGGAGCCGGTGAACGGATTACCAGCGGGCGTTTGCGAACATGATATACACGCAGGTTAGGAGCGTGTGCTTACGGATAATCATGCAGCAACTACGATATCTTGGAAATAAACGTCTCGAACGGTAATGAAGACCGAAGTGGTAACGGTACAGGAAGAGAAAAAGTAGATGCTTCAGTGGGATTTTTGATTTGCATCTTGCATGTATTTTTCTTGCATGCTACTTCACCAGGGATGCACCAGCGGGTCTGGGATTATGCTTCGATGTTTGAAAGTGACTTTTCATGTACAGGAGTCGTTGGTGCCCTCGCGCATCTTTCCGCGTCTACGCGGTATGGATGTCAGGTGATTGCTTTGCACCTTGATTTTTGTTGTTCAGCCCTGCCTGATGGAGGGTGGCTGTTGAGCGTGTAAGTACAAAACGGCTGCAGGCTTGATTTGCGTTACCCGGTATTTTGAAGCATGCAGTCTCCTTTTCTGTTCCGTATAGATCTATAACCCTTTCCCTTGGGGGATCACATGGAACCTGAAGGCAAACCCGTTGATCGTTATTGGGCAAGGCTTTTTCATTCGTCACCCTCCTTGTCCCCAAGGCTTCACGCGGGGATGTGGAATTTAACCTGGGGCTGCAGAATACATGGCTCAGCCCTCTTTTCCCACGGGATCATGGTCCGTTTGTATGACGGTAGGTCCGCATCCGGCAAATTGTCATATGAAACTGCATCGAATACCTAAATATCACATGTCTGTCAAGTCGAAGTGATGAATGTGGCTGTACAGTACAGCAAGCTATCGATGGTGTGCTGCAAGAGAAGCACTGTACTGTACTTTGTAGATACAGCACGTAGAGAGATATCTCTGAAGTTGACGCTTTTGACGATGCACTCGAGATGAGACCGGAGACCCCATGCGACCGGTTACTTCGGCAGGGTTGATCGATATCTATCCGCTTCGATGCCCAAAGTAGTGCGCACGATCTCCGGGACCTGTACTTTGGAGGTTAGGCAGCTTCAAGAGCCGCAGACTGGAGCTGTGAAGACGAATGATGTCGCTCATGGCGGGTGCTGGTCAGCCCTGGGCCAGACCCGGCATGAAGGAACCTCGACGAAACACGGGTACACCGTCCGTGCATGCAGTACATGCAGTACGGAGTAGTATCATCATCCATCCCCAGACCAGGCCGGCTCGGATGGGATAGCCAGACTCCTCGTTGCAGTGCTAGTGATCGGGTTCCTTGCAGGAAATTGGGTGTTTACGGATTTGCGAATCTCATCCCGCAACTGATCGCATGCCAAAATTAAAACCCGCCAGCTGCTTGTCCGCCGTCCTCCAACCCACGAATCCACGATCCGACTTGCCTGCTCTCCTGCTCAGCCGTGAGTCGAGGAACTGCGATCTCTGGCATCTTACTGGCTGCGGCGTGCGTGCTGGTTGACTCGGCGTCTGTAGTGGAGGGGTTCACTTCGCGGCGGTCATTGGCTGGGGGCTCAACCCGTCCACCACCACCCCCAACTCAAACCCGCTGCTTTTTGCTTTGGTCGTTTTTGCGTTTCTTCACGTCGTCGTCGATTTCACGTTATTCCTGTGACGAGACGAGACGAGACCGTCCAAGGCCGAAATAACTTTGAATCACCGTCCTCCAGTCATGGCTCGTGGTGCCTGGCAGCTATGACGAGAACGACCAAATTCTCTGCTTCCAGCGACACCCACACCGTTTCGTTCGTGGGGAGTCGGAAGCTTGGAAGTGGCCTGCCCGGTGTCCTTGCAGCTCGTTGGCCTTTGCTGGTGCAGTCCACGATGGTGTGCACTCCCGTGGTCGCTGCGAAACCTGAAGAGAGAGACGTTCAACTCCCTTCTGCCGTATTGGTCGATGCTGATCGACTGCAGCTGTTTTTTTATTTTTTCTTGTCTTCTAATTTTTGGTCATGTCTTTCTTTTTCATGTGAGTGCGCTGGATACTGTCGTACGCATACGTACGTACATAGATAGCTCTCTTCTTCCGTGTTGTTTCTCTCATCAGAAATGATGAAATCATCGTTTACGCAAATTGCTGTCTTTTGTCTTGAATATATCCCCTCCCATTCCCCACCCGCAGAGGCGTTGGTGACAGCGGTGGCTGGCTACTGCTCGATCTCGTGAATCTCCGGTCTCGTGGCTTTTGTGATCAATCGCCTTCCGCCCGTTCTTCGGCTCTGACTCTCCGGCCCTGGGTGCTCCTGGAAGTCAAATACGACCATCTTTTATTTGCCTTCGACGATATACCCCATACAATTGTTCTTTGCGGATGTATTTAGGCGTCTGACTGGATTGCCTCCCTATTTCATTGCAAACTCTCTTTCTTCCATTTGTCTCAAATAGAGCTGTTTCCTTTGGTGCTCCTGGGTTCCTGGTGCTTCCCCGGTTGCATTAGTCTGGTTCACGGGGTCTCTGGATGGTCCTCCATATAAACAGGCAGTTGGGGAAAAAAGTACTCGGTTCGTTTGATACCATTTTTCGAAATAAAACATAGAATATCCGGCCCGGAGGGCACTGTTAGGCGTCGATAGAACTGGAGCCCCTGCTGTTTTCGCCTTACGATTGATAGAAAGATGTTGAGCTCAGAGTCACGAAGAAAGAGGATGGGAGTGTACCTGGAGGATTGGGATCCGTGCTATGGATTGACAGAAGAGATATCTGCTTCTGTCTCTGCTGGTTCAGATGCCATTGCTGCTCCTCTGGTAGAAGACCTTGTTCCCCGTCCTCTCCGCACTCGAACGGATTCCACAAGCACTACGCTTCGCATGCATTCTCCTCCCTTATCCCCTGCTTCTACCGTCTTTGTTGCTGTGCAGTTCGTGCCGCCAGGCAAGGCGGTTTCAGGGAGCGTTTCGCTCCATCGATACCGTAAATCCTTGTCCGAATCACGACCTGACCTGACTACTCCGCCGCCTTCAAGGAGCTTGAAGAGAAAGCCCAAGGCAATCAACCTCAACGGCGGTTGTATGCACCAAACTCCTCCTTCACCTCCCCCATCGCCTCCCCTGTCCTCTGCTCCTTCATTCCCCCTATCACGTCCCTTACCACGTCCCTTATCACGTCCCCTTACTTCTTCCTCCCAATACTCTGATCGGCCAGATGGGAGTGACCGTGATCAAGTTGCTTCACCCCCCCCTAAGTCCGTCAAGAGTCCGAGTTCTCTAGGCAGTGAATTGGAGTCTGTGTATTCTGTAGATCCAGTCTTAGAAACACAGAGCCAAATGCCTGATCCTATAGTGCTGGGAGCAAACCGTCCAGATCCTCACAGTCACAAGTTGGTGAGTGAGTAGGTCCCGTGCCCTCCAAGATTCTACCCCTTTCCATCTTGCTTATGTTAACATGGCCACGTCAGAGCACGTTGTGTTTTCGCCTACGGCATTTCCCAGCTAGGGTTTTCTCTTCGCACAAACATTCTCTTGACACCACAACATCTCCATCGCGTTCGAAAAAGACCATCTCTCACAAAGGTGTTCAATTTGAAATACTAAGTCCTTCTTCACATCATTATTCACGTTCCTGCATCTCAATTCCAAACCTCCTTCCCTTGAATCCTCATCCATATCCTTTTAGGCCAGAAGATATGGAAACTCCCCACCGATCCAGGGCACAATCCCGCATCCGCTCACTCTCTGCCGACGGGGGACGGCAGAGAACCCCCTCCAGAACGCTGTTCGACGACCTCGAAACGGCACACTCCTCCATCACGTCAAGATTCGCAACGGGCAATGAACGGTCGATGATGTCTCCCTATCCGCGGGATGTCTCCAACGACGACACAGGCTTTGCTGAGAATGGCAACGCTTCCTCGACCTCCAACACGCAATCATCACAACAATCGATTGCTTTCCATGATCATCCCCTCTCCGTCGGCCCAATCAACGAGGTCGATTTTCCAGGGTTCCAGTCGCCGCTTTCACTTCGTATCAGAGAGTGGACATATCGAGGCCAAGCCGCGGCGTTACATGCGTACGCCAATCTCGAAAAACAAAAGTCGGCCATCACTAAAAAAATGGCAACAAACTGGCCCTTCAAGCCAGTAAAACAACGAAATCGCCGGCGCAAGCTCGTCAAGTCCATCAAACGACAAAACGGTCGTTCCAGTGGTTACCAGGTCTCCGAGACCTTCCATCCTCGCACGTCGTCAAGAAACTCGGCGACCCCCACGTTGGAAACTTGTCCCATCCAACAACAAGCAAGCCACCACGAATTCCAGGGCGAAATGGTCGAACAAAATGCGATCACTGACACCGCCAACCCCCGCCCCAACATGTTCGACGTCCGCAGGTTGAACGCACTCGGGCTACCCGTTCGAAACATGGGGGCGGGGGGGCGCGACGAAAATTCCAAGGCCGCAAACGAAAAGCTGCACAAGGACACCATCGGAGGGGAATCTGGCGCCGAAGGCCAGGCACACGGACCCGAAGAATTTGCCGGCATCAAGCCATTGTCGGTCCAACCCAGTCAGGCACAAATCGGCCTTGACGAAGACGGGCTTCGAGACGCGAACCGGCCAGGAACCGGCGCGTCGAGCCCAAACTTCTCAAGGCCGATGGCCCCGGGAAAGTGGTTTGCCTCTCGACGTCGATCACCGTTCAAGCCCTTATCCTACTCCAAGCGCAATGTCAGAGACGCGACCAGTGTTCAGGATGCAGCTGGTGCAACTCACTCGACCCAGGACGTTCAACGCGAAAACGAACGTTCGATTCTTAGGCTTCTAGCTCGCCAGTCAGAGTCAGTGAACCGTGAGATTGAAAGGGGGTTATTTCTCGACAAACCTATGTCGTCTTCGGACAACCTCTTCACTGAAGTAGAGCAAGTCGACCTGGGGCCAGGGAGCAGCCAAAGCTCCTCCACTCAGCACTTCAGCCAATATATGGCTTCGACATCCAACTTCTCACCATCGCCACTTAGACTCGCGTCCAGCTCGTCAGCTCAGTTCTCTGAGCCAGATGCTGAGTATCCATCGTTGAAAAGTGAGTGTGGTTTAAGACCGTCAACAACAGCAAGGATGGGGTTTTTAAAGGGTAGAAAGAGGCACACATTTGTGACTCAAAGCAAACATGCCGAGCTGCTAGACAGTGAAGTAATCAGGGAAGAAGACGACGCCGAGCATGATTGGGAAACCGTGGTTGGAAGTCAACTCTTCACAAGTCGTGTTAACGACATCAGCCGAGACAACATGAGTCAGAACGACATCACTCACGACGACAGCACTCACAACGACATCACTCAGGACGACATCACTCACAACGACATCACTCAGGACGACATCACTTACAACGACATCACTCGAGACGACATCATTCAGAACGACATCGTGCAAAACGACATCAGCCGTAACGACATCAGCCGAGACACCATTGGACGAGGAGACACTGAGGGCAGCCTAGCTGACTTCTCTAGTTTCGGCAGCCTCGCAAATTCACGAGACAAAGGAAAACAGCCAATGCGTTCGTCTGGTGCTGTTCTTCCCAGAACTTTAGGCGAGACTTCCTACACAGTTCCAGTGCCGGCATATGCAGACCCTGACCGTCATTCTCATTACTTTCACCAAGATCCGTCCACTGGACAGTATGTGCTTTTGGCGAATACTAATTACCGTCACTCAGATGGTGCACGAGCAAATGCTTTTAGTAGACCGGTTCCTGCTCTAGTTGCGTCTACCTCTCGTTGCCCAACTCCGTTGCCAAATCGGTATCGCCATCCAAGCCCGCTCGGCGACCCCCATACCAATCCATTTTGCTCAACTCCGCCATCGTTAATCGGCCAACCAGGACAGGGTCCAGGACTTACGGGTGATGGCAACGGCCTCCCCAATGTTGGCGATAGTAAGTCCAATCTCTTTGAAAACCATGAAAGCCATTTCAACTCCCACCGCAATTATGGACAACTCCGCCGTGATATTTCAGAAAACGCCAGGACGTCATTTCAACATTGGCTGTCCGAGGTGATTGTGAAAGATCCAGCAGAAAGATCCTCCCAGGGATCTTCTTGCTACCTTCGTCATCATTACAACAGCAACTTTAGGAACATTGGAATTTATAATTCCCAGAATAGTTCTTCTAACCATGCAGATGCCAACCAAGCAACCAGTACTGACAATAATGCCAGTGCGAATCCGCTGTCGGTAGACATCAACCAGCACCCATGCTTTCGTGGGTATCCACGAGTCAGCCAACTACCATCGCTCAGTGAACTCCCCAGAGCTGACTCGACTGCGCCCTCGCGATCCCTTTCCACCGATCGTCTTCTCCCGGCACCCCCTGGAATCAACAAACACGCTCCCGGTTCGCTGTACCTTTCTATCCGTTCAGCCCGCGATCGTGTTCTCGGAAATGTTCAAAAGGGCAAGGCAGTCGATAACTCAGTCTCAGAAACCACTCAACCATCCCTTCAGACTGCATCTTCTGCTGGTCGTCCAGCTTCGACCGCAGCCATCGATGGTCAGATTCCACGACAAGAGACCGTTCGATCCAGCATCTTCAACACCACTCGTTCGACTCTTTTCCGCACTCCAACGGTAAACCGTCGTAGCAGCACCCGGCAGAGCTCCAAGACACCCACTGCAGATGACCTTCTTCGACAGCGATTGGAGCAACTGGATCCTGCTCACCTTGCTCGTTTCTGCTTGCCAAGTCCTAATTCTAAAATCTCCAGTGCGACTTGGGAACCACGCCTTTTGCCAGCCGAAAACAGTCTCTCAGCGGCTGTTCGTGCACAACCTGCCACTGACGCACCTTCGACTTCGACTCGCACTGCTGCCAACACTGGTGGTGTCATTGACGAAGAAGCCGCTTTACCAGCAATTCCTAAAGCCTCTTTCGAACAGGATAGCAACGCCTTCCCTGACCCTCCCCAGTTGATCCCCGTTCAACGTCGACGATCACTCCGTGTCAACCTGACTCAACAGCGCCGTCTGGGTCGACAGATCATTCTTTGGGCTTCGCTGTTCGTTCCATTGGGCTGGATCGTTGTCGCATTGATCGGCTTTGGTGCCACTGGATTTTCGGAGTACGTCATGCGGTGGAGATCCGGTGGTGCGGTGGGTATGTTTCACGATAAGGAGGAACTTCTTGCTCGCCGATTGAGTATTGCGTATGCGGTTTCCATATTTATCGCGGCGATGGTCATTGTTGCGGTGTTTGTTGCCGGGTGATTTGACTTACTGCGGGTTTTCTGGTAAATATTGCACTCATTTTGTTGGATTATATTTGCGGGAATGTACTGACTTTGTTGTAGTATTTTCAACATGAGCTGTTGTTTCGGAAGCACGACAAATCTGACAAACGCTCAGCTCAATGAAGTACACACAGGCATGACTCAATATTCCATGCAACGAACGGTTTGAACCTACTATTTTCAACATCCAATTCCATTAATGCTGCATGTCCCGGCATGTGCGCAGTCCACGGTCTCTACTGCTGCCCTTCAACAACATGGAATCTGTTTGGAGTATTCCCTCTTGAAAACTCGAGTTTTCAGGCTTCTCTTTTCGAATTGACACGACGTCGATTTAATGATGATAATGACAATTTCCTTCGATAAAAAACAAAAGGTCCAAAAAATGTCTGCGAACGTGGTTAACGGTTTTCCTTACATGATTTTCATTTCCCTTCTGTTATTCACTTTAACTGATCAATGCTGGTGATAAACCCGTCGGTGGCTTCACAATGGCTTCTTGATTTTTCATGTACATTAATAGTGATCTCTTTTCAATACCCCTACTGCTCCATTGCAAATATTGCTTTGTTGAGCCACTGCTATTGCGACTAGGGTCTTTCCTTTTCTTTTTCAATTGAAACAAAAGCTAAATTATGGAAACTACTAAGAAAGATCGTAGACTCAGTATCATGCATCGGAATCTTGATGCTATTGTATTTGCAAAACCCCCTATATGATGATCCATTATTGTCGTCCCACCAAAAAGTCTATGGGCCAGCCTGCCATATGGAAACTGAACAGCACGAAATCAAAACGCCCAAATAATGCCGTTTATGAAATGATGTTTTGTGGTGTGTGTGTATAAATGTCAACATGTGGCACTGGAAAGTCTGGAAAAGAACGCGAGAACGAAAGACAACAAGGGAGAAGTCCGCCCAAAACCCAAGGAGAAGGGTATACCAATGAAATGGTTGATGTGCGAGAGCAGAAACACAAGGAAAGAAAAAAGACGAGCGAGTGTATAGGTTTTGTCTGAAGAGATCACGTTAACGAAGGTTGAGGAATTGATCGTTGAAGCCCATTATCCACCAGGTGAAGCTGATCTGACGCCATGGCACCAACCATCGAGTCTCGATATTTCGCCGAGTTTTCAGCTTCCAGCACGGCCGTGACGGCAGCTAACACCAGGCTTCTTCGTCGAAGGCCGTTCGGTCCGCCTTTTCCGTTTCTTCGATCGTTGTAGTTGTATGACTTGTCGACTTTTGACTTCCCGGCGGTAGCCGCGCAGAGTTTGGATGTGCCAGAGACTCTTGAAGAATCCGTCTTTTTCTGCGGTTGCTGCTGTCTTCGTGATGGTGTGCGAGACGGAGGGATGGAGCTGGGATGCTGACCATCGTTGAGATAGTCATCACCAAAGCGGAAACGTTCGTCTTCGTCGAGAATCTGGGCTAGACGGATCGTGTCGGCGACGGACATGCTAGCACATTGCAGGATGGATAACTTCTCACGTTGTGACCGCAATGAACCAAGAGACGGTCGATGCTGATTCACTTCGATGCTGCCGTGGCGTGGTGTAGATGTGCAGGACGGTGGGGAGATGCAGTGGACTGGGTGTGAGTATCTGCGGTCCGTCGAGGAGCGAGGGGTCGACGTGGGCGACACGTCGAGATAGGAAGGAGCGTAGCCGTGCGGGTTGTCGCCATATTGGGGGCTTATGAACGCAATGCTGGGCTTGCGGTCTGCTGCCCATGTCGGTCCTCCAGGCTCTAGGTACGCACTGCGCGGCGTTACCGGACACCCGCGGCCATCGTCGCTATCGCTGCTAGGGTCGCTGTGTTCTAATGACTGTGCGTTCAACTTTCGTGTCAACGTGCCAATTGACAGCCGGTGCTGATCGATGTAGGACGGAGGAATGGAGGTAGGTGGTGGTCCGAGTCGAAAGGGAGAACGGGAGCGTTTTGTGATTCTCGACGAGTAGTCTCTCGGTCTCAGTCGAGGAGACGGACAGCGGGACGACAACGGAGAGACGAGATTGCTCTCACAGTGGAGAAAGCTGTCATCTTCACCACTTCCGGGCACGCGAAGGCTATCGTTGGACGAAGGAGACGGAAACGAGAAGCCTTCGAACATGATGGCCGGCATTAATGAAAAATCTGGTGTTGCGTTCAGATGCGGCGAGAAGAGGAAGAAGTCAGGCATTTAACGGGTCAAGAAGTCTGGAATGTGACCGGCCGCGTCGGGTGGACTTGAGGCCCTTAAGGGGTGATTGTATTAGCAAATCACAGGCCGGCTGGCCTAATGGTAAGGCGTCTCTTTCCGGTCCTCCTCCGGAACTTGGAGAAGATTGCAGGTTCGAATCCTGCGTCGGTCGAATCAACTGAGATTTCTATTTTTTGTCGTCCGTTCAGGTCGTTTGTTTTTCCCTTTTTCCACTTCGACACTTGATCAGACGAATGAGCCAATTCCGAAGCAAAATTGCGATTGCGGGAAAAAAACCGAAGCGACGAATTCCACTCCTAGAAGAATCCAGAACGAACAAAGAGAACACAACATGCCGCCGCAAGCCGCTGTGGGGCTGGTGTGTTGTGGCGCAGCAAGTGAGATTCTCAGCCCTACGGCCGGAAGCTTAGTCACTGTGGGCTCCCTCAGCAAATCGGAAGACCCGAAACCTTAGCGGCCGATGCCGCCGGGTCGGACCAACGTCATCTCATCATCACCCATCCATCTCGTTGCAATGCTGTTTGTTGTCTTGGAGGGGCATTGCTACCGTATCATTGTTTGCGTATTGAGTTGCAGAAGATCGGAGTTGCTCGTGAATTGATCGGACTTCGCAGCCAAGGTCATGAGCTTCATCTCTCAAAAGCGATGAACTTTGCAGAAGATGTCTAAGCAGTTCCATCGGACCGAAGTCCTACGTTTCCACTTCAGCCAAACGAACAACCACCAAAGTTTTAGTCGCGAGGAAGAATAATTATACTGAGGTTAAGCTGCTGATACTCCAAGCGCAGAATTAAACTCAGGTAGTTCACCCGGGCTCTCAAAATCAAGAAGAGAAAACCCTTCCCTCAAGCATTTGACCATCGATCCCTTCCAATATTTGAGGGACCCTCAGTCACGCAGTTACGGCATCAGATAAGATTGGTCATTTATCCCCGCTTTCTCCGCTCTCTTTGTTTAAATATCGTCTTCTTGGGATACACTTCTATCCTTTCCAACAGCGGGCAGCGTACCATGGGCACATGAGCCTCAGATGCCTAAACGCAGGATGTGCGTTTGCGCATGATATATAAAGCCTGGCAGAGCGCGTGTCAGCGGGCCGGCGCCGCCAGTCTGTCATCAAACAGAACTTTGCAACTCTAGTTACCTGCGTTTTATCTTAAAATTGCACAAAAAAGCCTTGGTGCAACAATGTTCTAGTCGCATGATAAAAGTCTCTATTATACCGTCCTGTGTCGTTTTGATTTGTTACGCGGATATCCAACGCCGAAGCCCTCGGTGTGGTTGAAGGCCTGTCCAGTCAAGTAACATACTGTGAAAATATGAGCACCAGATCTATCCAATAATCCCACGTCCTTTTGAAGTTTGTAAGCTAATCTGTATACCGCAGGAGAGAGTTAAGCATCCTGGTATTTCTATGTGATTTGCTGGAGCTCATAAATGCTCCTAAGCTTCTGTCTTCTCGTCATACTCAAGTCAACTATTTTACGATTAAAATCATGCGCCTATTTAGGCCTGGAATGGGACTCGCAACTACTCTTCCAAAGGGTACGGCCGCTTCTCTCTCACGAACCACAAAGATTGTGACTCCCCTCTTGGACACAGTTTCTGCTGATTCTGTGTAGATTCTGTCAGTTCCTTTTTCCTTGTTGGAGAGATATTGGCAATTCAAATTTCCTTCATTGAGGTATTGGTTTGGCCACTGAGGTTGAGACGTTCTTCGGTATACATACAGTATACAGTATGCTCCGTGGGAACGTTTAGTTATTTATGAGGCACAGTTTGTAGTTGTACTGCAAAATTCTGAAGAACTTATCAGTTTGCCAAGTACTTCTTACCCCCATTGATAGGAACTTAGGCCTAAGTTTTTGCTTACTGTGTAGTAGCATGTCGGGCAACTCCGTGAAGACGTGCTTAATTCCGTTTCAGCCGAACAGCAGACACTCGTTACACATCTCTGGTCTACTTGGAAAGAAATCCGTAGGTAGATATATGAATATTCCGCTTCATCGTGTCTGCAAGTATAGCCGCGTTGGACAAAATCTAGCCTTGTCCAGAGGTGAGGACTCGTTCTGGGGGTTGTTAGGTTGCTCATAGGCGTTGCGGGGGTTTTCTCGGGGACCGCAGTGCGGGGAGACAGCCCTGGGATGCTTGGCCAAGCGCTAAGTTGGCACCCGGGCCGAAGCCGACATTTCAACCCCCCCATCCCGACCAAGCATCAACTCGAGTGTATCATCCAGGAACTCCCTACTTCTTACCACTGCGTTACTCCGTTACTTGAACAATCCTGTCTTGATGATGAGTGCTATTCTGAAAAAGCCGCTAAAACTTGCTCTGGTGCAGCTTGCGTCTGGTGTGTAGTGGATTGTCACCTTGCTGCTCAGGATGCCCCTACTGATATTCCTCTCCAGGAGCCGACAAAGCTGTCAATCTCACAAACGCGCGATCAAAGATTCTCGAGGCTGCGCGAGCCGGTGCTTCGCTAATTGTACTGCCAGAATGCTTCAATTCCCCGTACGGCACACAGTTCTTCCCCAAATACGCCGAAACACTTCTCCCCTCTCCACCTACGTCCGAACAGTCACCGTCCTTCCATGCCTTATCCTCGATTGCAGCAGAAGCAAAAGCCTATCTTGTGGGCGGAAGCATCCCCGAATTCGTTCCTGAGACCAAAAAATACTACAACACCTCCCTCGTTTTCTCGCCCACGGGGAAGCTCATCGCCACGCACCGCAAAACACATTTATTCGACATTGATATCCCAGGCAAGATAAGGTTTATGGAGAGCGAAGTTCTTTCGGCTGGCAACAAGATTACAATCGTCGACCTGCCGGAGTACGGGAAAATAGGCTTGGCTATATGCTATGATATCCGATTCCCGGAATCGGCAATGATCGCAGCCCGTAAGGGTTGCTTCTTGCTCGTGTACCCGGGTGCATTCAATACAACCACCGGTCCACTGCATTGGACCCTTCTGGGACGTGCTAGAGCAGTGGATAATGAGGTTTACACAGCATTGTGTAGCCCGGCGCGGGATGTGAGCGGGCCATACCATGCCTACGGTCACAGTCTGGTTGCGAATCCGCGAGGGGAAATTCTCACTGAAGCTGCAGAATCAGAGGAGATTGTCTATGCGGATCTGAATCCGGAAGCAATTGAAGAGATGCGGAAATCTATTCCGATTTACAGCCAGCGGAGATTTGATGTCTACCCCGATATCAGCGAAGGCAACATTAAATTCGAGGAGTAGTGCTTCGACCTGCTGCCTCATAATAAGCAATTCTGTGTCAAATAAACCTGCCCTCGGCATGTCTTATATCTAGGTGATATATAAGCACACGAGTATTCTGTCTACATGCTTCTTGACCTCTCCCGCCGCACGCCGCGATAACTTCTTATGTACAGCAACGGAATCTCAGCGATCTCTGCAACCAACTTTGCAACTATGGGTCGTTGGGGCCCAGTCGCTCACAATCATTATGATAAAGCTAGCTCGAAGCTTTGCACAGAGTAGCCTGAGCTATGGAATCCTCATATTACCCACCTGATAGAGACAATAGTAATGATCTTGCAATGCATTCATCAACAAAGCAGTGGCCGGATTTAGGTTCTTCCGCCTTTAAGGGTGCTAATTATGTAAACCCCTGACTCACCACGTGACCTAAATTTGCTTAGTAATTGGTAAGCGAGTCCCACCAAAAGGCACTCGAACATCAAAATCATTTTGACGCTTGAACGGAAAATTCGACGACGACGACAACAGAGTACAACCAGAGACTTTCAGCGGACACCTCTGCAACAGCCAGTCAGTTTACTCCTGCTCCTAATCGCGTATCATTTGAACTTCAATTAACATTCAGTTCACTGCAGACATGTCGAGCGCCAAAGCTGGAAAGAAGAGCGGCCGTTCCGCCATCGCCGATGTTGTGACTCGCGAGTACACCATCCACCTTCACAGAAGAGTACGTTGAACCCGGAATACCACCTGAAAAGGAGACAATATTATAGCAGACTGGAAAACACCTGTCACCATGCTTGCGCAACTGCTGGGGTTCGAACAATGGACGGAGAACCGGTACAATACCGAGCTTCAACAATCACTACCAAGATCCGCCCACCTACCTGCCTTCTCCGAAGCAATTCGCTCTGTTATACACCGCTGTGAATAATGGGGGAAGGAATTTCGGAAAGGCAGCAAGTGGAAGGAGAAGAGAAAAAAAGAAGCAAGAAAAATAATTAGTTTGATGAAGTCCATCTTAAGGCCCCGCGGAATAAACGCATGAAAAAGATTCTCTCTGCATAAAAATGGGCATTCGGACGGAAGACTGATTTGTTTCTTCTTTTGTTTTTGTTTGGATTATAGGTCCATGGCGTCTCCTTCAAGAAGCGAGCACCAAGAGCCATCAAGGAGATCCGTGCCTTTGCTGAGAACGCTATGGTAAGTTTGAACATACTTGCCCCCTGTCCCCTCTTCCCAAATAATGGCTAACCGCTCTCGCCTTGCTTTCCCCGTTTGGGGAGACTTGGGCGATTTGTCGTACAGGGTACCAAGGACGTCCGCCTTGACCCCCAGCTCAACAAGAAGGTCTGGGAAGCCGGTATCAAGGGTGTCCCATTCAGACTCCGCGTCCGCATCAGCCGCAAGCGTAACGACGAGGAGGGTGCCAAGGAGAAGTTGTACTCTTTCGTTCAGGCCGTCAACGTTAAGGAGGCCAAGGGTCTCCAGACCTCTGTGATTGAGGACGCTTAGAGGTTTGGCTAGGGACTGTGTGGATGTCTACATACTCTGGTGTTGTGGGGCGGGGAAGGGCTTCTAAAACTATGTCTTTCCATGGGATTTACGCGGAATGAATACATAGTGTTCTTCCTCTACACTGAATACTACTGAATATTCAGTGACCTTTCGAAGTCTTGCGCATAGCAATGAAACCCATCATGACTTGCTTGTTCTACACACAGTTTGCGGCTGAGAGGTCAATTAGACGTAAATACAGTTAAGGAACAAAGTTATGCGAAGCTGAGATACGGCACCTCAGGGGCTTCTGAACATGGTCATTAACTAGAGATTAACTTGAAATAATGGCAGCGAAGGCCAGGGCGATTTAAGACTGAGATAAGATATACATATCGCCTTTTTTTGCACTCTTATTCCTTTTCATCTTTTTTTTTTCGGGGAAAATCACCCAGCACTCCCCATTTTGTACAATACGTTTCAACGACCGTCAAAAGCACTCCGTGTAAGACCCATCCATCTTTGTCTGATTGCAAAACAGTTGTCGACTTGAACCCTCTGCAACGACCTATAGTATGGACAATGAACCATGACTCGATATTTGTTTCAGCATCCATGTGAGGATGAGAACATGTGTCGAAACTACCTGCTGTCATAATAAGTTGCCAAGAGTTCCACAGCCTCATCGTGCGTGCACAATACCGGTGGAGGGAAACAAGGATGCTGAGCCTTTTGACGAAGTAGTTTAAACCCAAGTTCACCTTCCAAAGGTTCAATCATCTCTCGGTAACTCTCCTCGCCCAGAGTGCCACAATAGCATTGACGCATCAGAATTCGTTGCCGGGCAGTGCGATTCGCAAAGAACTGCCGCATGCCTGGTTGAGACTGCTTCGCGCATGCCGAGAAGATGGTTTCGCTGTATAGGACGCTTTCGGCTTCCCGATGGATTGCCTTGCAAGTGAGAAGCACCGGGAGAATATCTGACGTGGTATCGTCGACATCCATTTCTAAGCCAGGGTGCAGAACTCCAGATTGTGGAATGAGAACATGTCGCAGGACGAGTCGTCTAGCCTTCTCTGGGAGGTCCAGGAAACGGAAATGTGTAGCGGCAGGCAAGGGAACCGGAGGCTGTGCGTCTTTTTCTCGAGAAAGCTCAACGCAAGAATCCATCTTGATAGCCCACGGGTCGTCCACAGAGAGTAGGTTATTTCCGTTTTCAAATTGTTCCCCTTCTGCCCAGATGATTCCAGATCGAGGTCGGACAAACGAAAGCCCCCTGATCCATCCATCCAGCCGTGGAAGTTCCAATCTTGATATTGGGTTGACGGGACATATAATTTGGAGCGTCTGAAGATTAGTGCACTCTTTGGCAATCAGCCGCATCAGACATTGCCATTCGCAGGATGGCATATGTCTCTGAGTCCAGGCATCGAACCGCAAGTGGGCGATGATACGACGCTGTCGAGGAGGAAGGCCCATAATGAACTGCTTGGCCGAAAGAACTGGGGCCCACCAATGATTAGGGACAAAATCAAAGGTTATGCGGGAGTAGAGGAGGAATTCTCCCTCGTCTCGAAGTTGTCGGCATGCTTGGAAAAAGGTCACGTCGATTCCACGCACGCGTGTCCAGAAATCGGGCTCGGGATACACGGTTGGAGGTATCTTAATGGCCTTCCTCTTTTTATTCTGCAACTTGTTTGGCAGGGGAGGTGCAGAATACCAGTTGCCATAACGTGCATCTGAAAAAATGACAAGATGAAGAATTTCATCCCGAACTTCACGCGGTATTGTCAAGAGATAGGATTCAAGCTCGTTTCGAATACTCGCTTCTTTGCCAACTGCGTCCGAAAGATCCATTTTGGCTATGGTTATGGAGTGTTGCTGTATCGAACTTCCTGAGGCATATTTGTGAGTTAGACAGACATAAAGGATAGCTTAATTCAGGGCGGACTAACCACAAGGTGCAAGCCAGCTAGCACAGTTACTGCTTTAAAAAGCGCGGGGCAAAGGCCTGTTCCGGATCATTGACAATTCTCTTGTGGACGAATCCGGGCTCTGAGTGATGAATATCACTTGTTAGCACCGGAACCATGAACGCGTGGCCAATAGAGGATAGAGAGAGACTGTTATTCAACAATGCAATTCACTGTATCAAGCTCGAGATGGGCTTGAAATCAGCAAAATTTGACCCCAGCACCACCGTGGGCAATGTTGTTGTGGGTTGGGAAAAAGGGTGCAAGCTGATCACAGAAATCAACCCTAATATACGCGACCCGTGAACGCGCTCGTGACCCCAAGAGGACATATCAAACCAACCCCTAGCCAAGCCATATCAGAGCTTACAGCCAAGAAAAACAAGGAACGTCAAGCCAAGTTGACGACCTAGCTATTAGAACCTCGAACCCGACAAGAGCCTGACTTTTGAATGCTCCCTTGAAGTTTTAGCCTGGCACCTTGTATGGGTGCATGGGCTTCTCTTCAAGGTATTTCTCCTGGTGTCCTCTGGCTACTATATCATATAGCCGTACAATTGCATCTTCCCTGGTCTGCGAGAACAAGGCCGATTGATGCGAGCTGTGGGAACACATAGCACGCCTGACTGTTCTTCCTTATTAGTCCCTCCCCTTTTGTTGTGCTTGCTAGCTGTAACGGGATATCAAGACAGCTAGTGCTCTGGTGCCATACTCGGCATCATTTTTTTTGGGGTATCTCTTAAGGCTTGAGGAGAACGAGCAAGATCATGTATAGCTTGCAAGACACGCATAGTCTGGGGCATCGGGAACTCAAACAAAACTTCATGAAAGATAGAAACCCAATGTTCTTTCCCTGGGTAAAACGACTCAATTCGTACTGAGGGTAAAGATCAAATCATTCATTTCCAATCCGGCTGATCATAAGTAGTCTTTTTCTTAATTTTCCATGCTCAAACAACACGGCAATCTCTGTACTCCTTTCCTGCTAACCGAAAACACAAACAAGAGGGCCATCCAGAACTCCAAGAGCGCCTAAAAAGCAACATGAAGGGGCTGTATGTAACAATCTATTGGAAAGAGTATGCAAAGGCTGTCAATCAAAGGCTATGCTACTGTGAAAAGGTCGAGGGCTGGGACAATCTATGAGAAGACAAAGAACCTCGCAAGGGGATATGCCCAGATGATGTTGAAGCATGATAAAAACAGATCGCCCACTTTTCATGTTCGCTTGCAGAAACTCACAGATTTCGCATCTTGGGAAGGGGGATGAAATAAAGGCAATATGTGCGAGTCAACAAATAAAGAAGAAACATATCTCATACCCTCCAAGTAAGATAACAATTTCTTGCCAAAGTGAAATGGGGTAAAGTATCAAACAGCATGTACACATTCGTCAGTGTCGTCTTCCATCAAACTCATGGTTGTTGGGTTAGTATGCTTGGTGAGAGGGTTGATCAATCTCTCTTCTTGAGCTCCTCCATGATCGAGGACAGCTCAGTAGCTTTCGAAGCTTCTTTAACCTTAAGAGCCCAGTGTTCTGCACCACCGTCGATGGGGACCAGGAATTGAACGCTGGTAGCACGCTGGGCGTATTCAACTTGAGGGATCAAAGATGCATTGAGGATAATGTTCCCACTTGGGTCTGCTCGGAGGAGAATTCTTGAACGGCCATTATCTCGGTGCTTGAGAATCCGGAGAAAGCCAACACCCTTGACCTCCCAGGTAGCACCAGGTTTAAGCTTCAAGGCACGAGCACGAATTTCAAACTTCACGTCCTCGTCCTCTTCACCAGCGCCAGCTCGAGTAAGGTCAACTTGGGGTAAGTTTTCGGATTCTTCTGTGGGTTCACCAGCTGGAGTGTCAGATGCTGCTGGGGTAGCAGACGGACTAGGTTCAACAGAGGTACTGGCAGATAGCGAGAACGGCGACAACGTTGCATTGCTGCCTTGAGCTCCGGGCTCAGTAGGCTTTGGGGCAAAAAGAGACCCAGAGGTTGAACCGCCGAAAAGTGTAGAAAAGTTGGGTGTAGATACACCACTGCCAGGTGACGCTGCATTTGGTGTGGATGTATTAGAAGGGGCTCCGAACGTAAATTTGGGAGCAGATGTGATGCCTGCGAAAATGGATTTGGGTGGAGAAGCCTTGGGTGTTTCTCCATCAACCTTTGCGTTTGCGGGTGATGGAGATCGAGTGGCACTGGCGGAGGCAAACGAGAATTGAGGAGTGACAGATCCTGACGTGTTGAAGGAAGAAGCGAATTTCGAGCCGCTAAACAATGATGCAATGGGATTAGAATCATTTTCGGCTGGAGTTCCAGCGTCTTTATCTCCAGATTTATCACTCAAATCGGGTTGGCGAAGTGGCTGGCCATTCTGATCTAGTTCGACTCTATCGAACAAGCTGCGACTGCCATTTGTAGCAACCGACGATGTACCAGAAGCTACAGAAGGAGGGGAATCTTTGGAAGCATCGTCTGGTGAAGCTGGTTCCTCGGACGCAGGCTGAGAAACCGATTTTTCCTCCTTGTCATCTTCGAGTTGCAAAGGTTGAGGGGATGATCGATCTCCTTGGGCCGCGACGTAGGAGCTGATAAACATGCGTAAGGTTTCGGAGGGTTCGGTCTGGTCTTCTCCAGCGTCACCATTGACCTTGACAGCACTCGAGTCTTCGATAACTTTTGTACGCTTTCCGTTCTGAACAGGAGCTGTTTCCACCTCCTCGTCATCGATCGCCTTTCGCTTCGAAGATTTGGAAGGCGACTCGGAAGGGGTCGTCTGGGTGGCCCGCGATTTACCACGTTTTGCAGTTGAGATTTGCTCATCGTCCTCAAGATCGGCTTTTCTCTTTTTGCTTGACTGTTCCTCCTGTGAAGGAATTGGCTCTCCGGCACGATAGGTTTTCTTGCTTCCAAATGGGACTGCACGACAGTGACTAACCAGGGAACAGGGATAGCCAATTTGCTGTCGAAGCATGTAATAATAGGCGATAAGGTTTTCGAAATCATAGCGTTTAGCATCAATAGTAGCAACTTGCTGCTTGAAGGCTTGATTAATGTTTTGAAATCGCCATCGCTTGATCCAGTCATCTCTTTCAGCTCTGCTGAGTCCAGGTGGAATCGCACTCTTCCGAGGCATCATTTTTGCGAGCTCCGACTCCACATCCCACTCGGTTTGTGTGTCTGAGTCCACGTAGACCGGCTTCTTAGTCAAAGTACCAACATCAGCAGCTTGAGCTGGTTGCTTGAAGACAGAGGGTGGAAATGCTGGTTTGGATATCTCGGTGGGAGTTGATTGAACGGGTCCAGCGGGCTTGAAGATGGGCCCAGATGCACCAAACACCTTTTCGGCCGGCTTCGAGGGCTCGGTGCCGAAAATTGATTTTGCTTCCACCGCAGGCTTCTCCAGCTTCTTATTACTGTCAGCAGCAGTAAATTTGGTGCTTGTTTGACCAAAAGCAAAGGCAGGCATGCCAGGCTCGCTACTTGCTGGTTGCGAGGCACTTGCGGAAAAGGGAGTCCCGAAAGTAGATTTGGGAGTGGGTGCTGCAGGGGTTTCTCCAAAGACAGGCGCACCAAAGGTTGATTCTGCGGGTTTGGATGAGCCCCCGAAAGGATTGTTCGTGGGTGTAGAGGCTGAGAACAATGAAGTACCGGAAGTGGAGGTTGAAGTTTTAAGTAATGAAGTTGAAAGAGCTGAGTCTTTCTGCGTCGCATCCGTCGACGCACTTTGAGCCTGCTGAGAGGATTGAGAGAAAAATGAACCGCTATTGGTAGCACTAGAAAACAGCGATGGAGTTGCGGTGGAGGGAGTAAAACTTGTGGCAGTTGACGGGGTTGCAGCGGTTTCAGTTGCTGAAGCTTCTGGTTTAAAAACGCCCCCAAAGAGTGGCTTGCCGCCAGCAGAGGGAAACGATGAAGATGTCGGTGCAGCTGCGGGTGTAAAGGAAACAGCATTAGTGGATGCAGGCTTGCCGAATGGGGTTGCGGGTGCAGCTTCTTCTGGCTTGCTTGTGGTCCCAAAAAGCGAATTTCCAAACTGGAATTTGGGAGCCTCAGGAGTAACGGCATCTTTCTTCGCAGTAGAATCCTGGGTCTCTTCTTTGGGTTTGTTGAAGTTACCGAAGAGGGTGCTTGATGTGGAAGTCGGCCCACATGAAGGGGCCGAAAACATCGACTGGGATGTAGCGGGTTTCGCGGACTCCTCGGTTTTATTAACACGTCCGAAAAGAGAAGTACTAAAGCTCGTCTTGGCACTTTCATCAGGTTTTGAGGTCGCCCCAAAAAGCGGTGCCGTTGCTGGGGTCGATGCGGAGAAGTTGAAGATAGGAGCTGGGGCGCTTGTAGTGGTCGAAGCCGAAGTGGTAGCTGCTCCAGGTTGACCGAAGGAACCAACAAAGTTAAATTTGGGAGCAGTGGTAGTCGACGAAGTGAATGAAGGTGGTGGGGGCGCAGAAACATTGAACATATTCGATTTGGCAGTGTCAACAACTGGCTTCCCATCTGGGGACATCTGCATCTGGTCGCCGTTGGACTTATCTGCTTGAGCGCTTGCCGGAGCAGTCATGAATGGCTGAGAAGTCGAAAACATGCCAGCGCCCGCAGACTGTCCGAAAATGTTGCCGCCGGAGGGAGTGGATGCTGCAAATGTAGTGTTCGGGGCTGCGGAACTGGTTGAGAAGGAGAAGTTTGGCTGCTGACTCTGCTGGGAGCCAAAACCACTTCCAAACATATTTCCACCACTGGTCTGTCCAGCCTGATTGGCGGTAGATGGGACATTAAACAAGCTCCCTTTGAAGCCTTGAAAAGTAGAATCTTGATTCGGCGCCATGCTGAATGGATTATTTGTTTCCTGATTTGGCGTTGAAGCTGAGAAGCTGAACGAAGATGGCGCTGAACTGCTCTGAGTGCCGAAGAACGAGAACGAAGGATTGTTTTGATCTCCGAAAGTTTGAGATTGTGTATTTTGAGAGTTCCCTTGTGAAAAGCTCTGAGTTTGGCCAAACGAGAAACCGTTTGCTTCGGACGAGGAACTTGGATTTGGCACGACGTTCGGGTCGATTGTGCTGAATGGAGTTGACTGACCCAATGTAGTCGTACTTGGGGAACCGACACGGGGTCGTCGTTGGTTTAAAGGTTTAATTCTGTAAATCTGTTAGTATCCATGCAGCTACGCCTAATCAACTGCAGAAAGCACACAAGCACAAAAAGAGCAAGTAAAGCATAATCCTCACAAAACAAGAGTCTAGACTGGTTTCGAATCAAGAGGTTGGAAAAGACGGAGGAGGTAAGATGGCAGAGGTGGGAACGATGACTGCAAAATGATAGGAGAGCTGAAGGTAGCAGGACGAGGACAACCTGCGTCCGGCGTCGTCTCGAAAACAACCTAGCCTGATGAACAGACTATGATGCCGACGGGGAAACAGTCCAGTCGAGGCGTCCCTAAGATAGAGAGAGATCTCAAGAAGCAATGAATTGGAGCAATTTCCAAAGGACAAGACTGATGGTTAGGATAGTGACAGGTCAAAACTTTGCGAAAGTATGAGTGATGGATGGGATCGAGAAAACGAGGGGTCAAGAGCCTGGAGAGAGAGGAAAGAAAAATTTGTGCGAAGCGGCTAGAAAAGAGGAGCGAATGAAGCCCTGTTGAAGTTTTCTGGCTTTCATTGTCAAATCTCTTATAATAGAAGAGAATACGGACATTGAAACAGGTGGAGCAGGATACGGGAATCTCCGTATAGCACAAACAATGCAACCATCTCCAGAATATAAACAAGGCGTGATAGAAACCACAAACAAAACTGAACGCAAAGCCATGACATTAGACTTACCTCCTTTTTGCCAGCTGCGCGGCCGTGGCCCGCTGGGGTGCATCTGCGTTCATCGACATGCTCTCTAATCCTGTCTCTTTGGAGCCCTGGATCTCTGCTCCTCGTTTGGACATCGGATATGGCGGACAACCCCACTCTTGGAGTTATGCACCGCCTGCTGCCTCAACTGAGGAGCTGTGGGAGTACGACTGTACTTCTTAACGACCCTTCTTGGTCAGATTATGAATTAGGCATAGAGCCTTTGGCCTCGGGATTTGACCAACAACGACGAAGCGCTCGCAGATCGTTAGGGTGCGAGGTCTAAATTGGGAAAGGGGGCGCAAGAAACGTTGGCTGCGCTTGTTCAATTAATTTTGATACTGATAGCTTGCTATCTCGAAATCAACATCAAGGTTTCGATCGAGTGTGGGCGATCCAGGTGCGATCACGGAACGGTAACGCGACAAGTACTGAGGGATTCCTGGAACCTCAACCACGGATTAGCACGATCTATCCATCAAGAAGCTCTTTATCGAATAACTGACAAGAGTAGCAACAGGACTCTGGACTCACCTCGACGATAGTTACATGTGGTCGTCTGACGTCCAAAACAAACCGCACGTTAACGCGACAACGGTATTTCGAAAACGGAAAGGCGGGAAAAGATGAATAGGCGGCAGGCAAGTCGCGCCAACACAAATAGTATTACAAGCTGATATTAAGTAAAAGGGAGCAAGTATGTGTGTCAGGAGTATACAAACAAAGCACCGGGTTGGGATGCGCGCAACCGACTCGATATATGGTTGATTCGCTCTTTTGTCCCAGGATCCTTTTTTTCTGCCCTGATCTGATCACTGCAGTGTCCAAAATGGGACGCGCACGTGACCGGAAACGGATCAACCTTTTCGCGGAGGGTCGATGATGACGGAGGTCGCCCTGATGGCGTTCTGAAGAACTCGGGGAGTCTGGGGAAAAGCGGTCCCTTTAGCTACCGGAATGTTCTTAAATACACCTTCTGGGGTAGTCAGTACCCTGCTGTGCTTGATAAATCATGATTGGTGATGAAGTTCGCCAAATACGGTGCATTTTTCTCAGGCTGAGCCACTTGGTGCAACTGCAGCTTTCCACCAATGATAGCAGAAAATCACGATTTGCGACAATCAACTGCGAAGAGGGACTCAACATGAGCTGCAAGACTGCGTAATGAATCATATTTCGCCTTCTACTGGCTGGTACGCCTTTCTGAATATGCCAGGAGGTATGCAGTGGACACCACATATCTCTTGCCAAACCGCATGTATTCAGGACTTATCCCACTATCCACTACGAAAGGACATTGTATACCAACGAATTGTTCACATATTCATTCATGCAATGGTTATAGATAGAATACAGAATCCAACAAATGCAGTAACCACCTGCATCCAAAAATATATGAACTTCAGACACATCCACAGCCTGCTCCAGGATATAACCAACCGTGCTCACAAATCCTCAGAGAATATCCCCATCTATGCAGATTTATCCTCTCTCTTTTATCCAAGGACCTTTTCACGGGCCGGGCATCATTCAAAAATGGTATTATGATTTAAAGCTTGGCCTTGGTCTGGGCTTTCTTGAGGATGGGCTCCATCTTCATGGCCTTCATGGCGTTGCCGCGGACCTTGAGCTTTCCACCCATAAACAAGCGCTGTGCGTTGGAGGAGCCGGAGACGAGGGAGCCGAAATCAGCGTCGGAGAGCAGAAGAGTAACTGTAGCAAGAGATTAGTCAAAACCAAAGTAACGATAAGCGGGCGGCTTCCATCTGCTCACCATCAGCCTTTCCGCCTTCGGGAGCAACACCCTTTCCAACAACACCCTTGTCCTTGAAATCGAGATACCAGCTCTCGGTCTCGCCCTTGTCGTTGGTCAAGGTGAATGTGAAGATGGCTTTGGCGTTCTTGATGGCGTTCTGGCGCTCAGCGTCATCGCCCTTGAGGACGCTGTTGATGGCATCAAAAGCCGCGGAGGATTTAAAGCTGGCTGAAATTCCAAATCTGTTAGTACCGGACCATCATCTCGAGTAACTGAGCGGCGACGTGCAACTTACGGTTTGCGAGAGACATGATGAGCGGAGGATGCAGATGAAACGAGGTTTATGTATTACGGAAGAGAATCGTGAAAGACTTGGGTATCTCAGTGATTAAAGAAGAAGATATAGGCACAATTATATATACAGGATCGAAGAACTTGGGAATAATAATGAAGTTTCGGCCGGAAGAATTGACGGGTACGATATACCGTAATAAATAGTGCTTGGGTTGGGTGCATGTGAAGATGCCCGTGAAGAGGACAAATGGCGATGCCGAGGCGCTGAGACCTGCCTCAACGTCACTTGCACCAACCCCAGAGCCAAATTCCACGACACGCTCGACGCTTCGATGTTTCGTGGTGGAACTTGTGGGGGTTCAACGTGCAAAGCAACGCCGACGATATGGATATTCTTATCTGTGAAGATACTGTGTCTTGCGCTTCATTTCGATTCTCTTTATACTTCTTGTCATCCAGGATCTAAAGCGTCGACGAACTCCAGGTAGAGCGGCATCATGACGGGATCACCAACAAAGAGAATGCGAAGTATACAGAGCCTCACAACAAGTGATCGTCGTGTGAGAGAAAGCGTTTGGACTGAACTAATAATAGGGAAGATGCGGAGCGGATTGCGTCCACCAACCGGGAAACGACGTTGAGAGGCCCAAGAAGCATACGGAGTATAAGTCGAAGTGATTCACATTGATTAGAAACGAGATCCCTAAAGTCTCAGACACCGTCTTCGTAGACGATGGTCGCAACTACCGAGGCACGCGATGCGTGCTCAGGTGCAACACTAGGAAAGATAATCATCATAAGATACACGGTCATATCCAGCACGCCAAACCACCGTCCCCCCGTCAGTCATACGTCGTAAGAAGAAAAGAACAAAAGTCATGAATGCCATCCCCTTTTCCGTACCGTCAGTGTCGGTTTCCCCTTTTCCCATGCTCCCCGACCCCCTTTTTATTTAGTTACCGTTTATCCTAGTCTTTAGCACCGTAGTTATCCCACACAGAAAAACGCCCTTCCTCAGCACCGAGAAACAAACAAAAGATAACAACTCATCGCCAACTAAACACCGAAGTTCGCAAGAAGCGTTTCATATGATCCGGCCCGCACAGCAGCAGGCCACGGGTCCTCGACGTCGCGCGCTGCAAGTTCGCATACGCTTTAAACGGCCTTGACCGATCTTTCCTCTTCGTCTCTTCCATGATCACTCTTTGCAGCTGGCGTGCATCCATCCCCACTGGACTGAGCATGATCGGCACGTCCATGACTTCAACCGGCACCTCTATCCTCTGTTTCTGTCGTGGACTGTTGCTCGCGGATTTGCTGGTCAGCGGCGCCAGTGCTTCGTCCCACGTCCCGCTGCGGAGAGTGGTTTCTTCAAAATTAAATTCTCGGACGGTATGGCGATGTTCGCGGATGAACGAGGAAACCTGGAATGCGTCCAGAACCACATTCTCGACCTCCATGTGCCGTAGTGATGGAAATTTGAGTGGTCGAAGTTTTGATCTGGGCGAATCTGCGCTTTGTTGGGTGAGAGGTGATTGCTGCGAGGATGCATTCAGGCATGGCTCCGTGTGAAGTGTGAGCGGACAAGGGCCTTTCTCACCCCGCCAGAGAAAGGTGAATTCTCTTAAGGATGGGAAACCCTCGAGGTATGAATGTAAAAGCTTTAGATGGTCGGTAGGTTCTCCACATTCGAAGGGAAAACTGTCCATATGGATTTTTAGCTTGCGGATTTGCATCCAGCGTCTGCGCGCTGATGGTGATGCGCCAATGCCGACCATGTGGCGAAGATAAAGGAGAGCGCCAGGGTGAATTGGAAGGAGAGATAGTTTTCGCAGTGAATCGAGTGGCGACTGCTCAATGGCCATCCGGACAGATATAAGAGCGTAGTCGACAACACTGCGCCGGTAGCGATGACCCGAGTTCTGGCCATCACAGGAGAGGATCAAATGAGAGAGGAAAGGCATGGCGGTGAATGCGCGAACAAAGGACGGTATATTGGTCGCCGCATGGAATAACGGGGGGTATTGTTTCGTCAGGAGATCCGTCATCTCCCATGATCCATATTTAGGGATGCTGAGCCTGGAGCCCGCCCATTGAGAGGCGTGCACCTGAGGAGTATACACAAATGTCTGCTCCTCTCCAGTGAACGGGTCAAGTAATGGTGGTAGGAACGTCTCAGGTGAATGCGTTATGCGAAAGGTAAGTGTTTTGATGAACCCTCCGATGCGCTCCAGGGCGGCCATGCGCGCCGGTCGAGTAAAAGTGCTACTCCGAAATACAATTTCGACATTCGCGAATAGACAAGAGGCTGTCTGGATGCTCAATTCCTGGGAGACCAGCCGTAGTGACAAGACATCTTCTTTTTCGGTATGCGCCAAAAGAGTGTTCCGCACCGTCTTATCCAGGAAGAGGTCGATAAAAGAAGCGGGAGTTGCCATTATGATTAAGTAACAGTCCAAGAATAAAGTCCGGTATAACTCAATGGCATTGTTTGGATCAGGCGTAGCTGACAGTATCGCAATGGAGCGAAGTCCTCGTTTCGAATCCAGGAGGAATTTTCACTGCTAGCGAATCATGAAGATGCGGTCAATGACTGCGGTATAGTGATTTCTAGGCCAGTGAGGATTGTTCTGAATTTGGCAAAAATAAAGAGTATAACCAGGGCAAATCGGAGGGGCAATTGCAACCAGATAGCTTAAACTAAAGAGAGAGATTCGAATATCCAATGCCTTAAACCAGTTGAGGCATTGAGGAAAAGACGCAAGGAGAAGAGGAGAGAAAGGGAGGCCTTTTGCGACGAAAAGCCGACATTGTCCCCGGGCCAGTCGCATTCTGGCGCAAAAGGAAGAGTCTCGAAAAAGTACGAGGGGGGTGGGGTCACAACCGCCCTCACAGACTCAACGCAGAGTCGAAAGCGGGATCCAGACGACGGCAGAAGAACGTTGAGGAACCCTTTGCGCCAGAGAATCCCGCCGTGATCGCGAGAGAGACGCGGTGGTGAGGATGAAGAATCGGACGTGATCACTGGCTGCGAGGGCTGGAACACAAGGGGAACAAACATGTTTCCGCCTTCATCGCGGGCCAAAAGGGCGGTCATTGGCACATCCCAGCGGTGTTGCCCCGCAGCTGCATCCTGTCACTGTCGTCCCCGGGCCTCGAGCCCACTGGCTGCTCACCGCTCGCTGACCGCAACGGGGTTTCACGGCAACCATGAACCCTGGACCCGAGGATTCTCCCGCAGTCGAATCACGGTTGCAGGCTCGCGTCTGGCTAAGCCCGCAGAGCAAAGTCGCGTCAACGGAGATCTAGATGAAAATACTAACTCAATTCGGGCTAGGAACACGCTCCTAGCACGCATAAACGCGACATGGTCGTGTGCGCGCGTTTGTGTACGTGTGACGAGGAGGAGGGGAAGACCGTTTGGACTCTCTGGAGCCAAACAGACGAAGCAGCAGCGAAACTCTCGGTCATGCGAAAGCCAATGGCAATGCAGCAACTTGTTGACAAAGTCGCGTCGATTTAGACATTTCTTCCAGAGCTCAGTGACGGGTCTCCGCCGCGGATTGACTCTCCAATGGCATGTTGAACAAAATGTGTTTGGTTCTCCATATGAAACAAAACATAACTACCCAAGGACGGAGAAATTCTAGCTCTTGTCTGTGCTTCCTCAAGCCCAAATCCATGTTGGGCAAAGCCACTTCAAGATCAAGCAAAGTGACAGGTTGATATGACAGCTGTCAGTTTTTGGCCATCGATATGATTGCAGTTATTCTGTGTCTGTGCTCTGCGGGGGCGGCCGGAATATGACGGTGCCCAGGAGTCCTAACTAATACTTCCCCGTGTTTCATCGCGTTGATGTCGACTTTTCAAGACCCCAGAGCAGCGGTATACCAAAAACTTTTCGGAGGACAGAAGAGGCAAGATAAGAGAGCCGAAAATCTTTGGCTTCTTCATACCGTGACTGTTGCGGCGATAGCCACCGGTCTCCGAATAATCTAGTTCAAAGCAGTTGTAAGCATGCAATATCCAACCCAGTTTCACATACCTTATCTCGAACGGGAACCAGCTGTTGAGTTCAATGAATGCTAGCCTCACTTCATGGTGTGCGCAATTTGACGCACATATATCCTTAACAAATTGATATATCTATCATCCGGGGAAAACTATGATGTAAGTTCTTACTCCATTTCGGATTGGCGCATCTATATGGTGTTTGCGGTCATTCTAGGGCGCGCGATATATGTAGATACATGAGTTTCCGTCCGATGTGCAATAGAAAACGTCCAAGTCCACGGAACCAAGCTAGAGCTGATATAAGTGCCCATCCTTCTTAGGGTATACTATGTTGAATGGGCCCTTTCATGGCTCTCAGTTTGGTATGTCGTTTTACTCCTCAAGGTTGCTTTCGATGACCAAACTTGTTGGAGGAAAACGCGATATCGTGGGCGCAAGTCCATCATCAAGACTCCTAGACAATATCATACAATAAGAGCCTCGGAACAATGAGGGCTCTCAGAGGACCATCAACGACGTCTATTGTGAGGAGAAGGGTGAAGAGAGCATTACGTGAGCGGGGGATATTGAGATGTTAGGGAGTATCAGGTACACGGTATCGAAACCGTAGCAAGGACTCGTTTATCATGTCTCATGGCTTCTTATTCCGTTCAGTCGAAAGGCACGCCACAAAAGCCGATGATATATCAAAGCGAAACTCGTGACATACACCAAAAAGAACTACCATGACGCACCAAGCGTATCAATATACATGTACTGTACAAGCCACATCCACAGCAATATGAAAATAGTCTATCATGTCTGTAGGTGCAGAAAGAGCTCAAAAAGACATCCGAAACCTGGCAATGTGTGGGATGTCGTGTTAATAATACAAAATGCAGTCCGTTGATGGAGACTCCTCGTAGGTGGGTTATTACGTCTTTAGTTATAACCCCTGCGACGCTTGCCCTGGTTGCGAACTCTGGGCGTGACAACGGCCTTGTTGACCTTGCGTTTCGGTCGGGTTCTGTAACCGGATTTGGCCTTTGAGGATAATCAGTACAAATCATTGAAGAGCAAGACAGACTGAGCCGAGTACATACCGGTAGACCCCAAGGACTCTTAGGATGGACGTTACCCTTGGACTTGCCACGACCACCACCGTGAGGGTGGTCCATTGCGTTCATGGCAAGACCACGCACCGTCGGTCGAATGCCTAGCCAACGGTTGCGACCAGCCTTGCCCAGTCGGGTGTACTGATGGTTTGCATTGCTAGCGACACCAATAGTCGCGCAGCAATCCTTATGGATCAGACGAATTTCGCCGCTCTTGAGACGGAGGGTGACATGTTCCGAAAGCTTCTTCAATCTGTGCTTGTCTTCAAAGGACAATTTCTTGATTTCTCCCCTTTCATCCTGAATCTCATCCGCTTCAGGGTCGTGTCCCTCAATCGCTTTGGCAACCACGGTAGCGAAAGTGCCAGCGCTTCGACAAAGCTGGGCGCCTTTGCCCTTGTGCAAGCCAACATTGTAAATCAAGGTACCGATCGGAATCATGTGGAGCGGGAGGCAGTTGCCGCGCCAGGCAGTCTTTGCAGCCAGAATACCAGGATCAATAACGCCACCCATGCTTTCCCACAAGTCCTTCGGAATACCTGATCGATAACTTTGGACGACATCGCCCTCTCGCATTCCTTCAGCAGCAATGATATAAGTGAGTTTCTTCGTCAACTTGGATCGCAGGAGCGCAATATGTGCATTTCGGTTCGGATCATGTTCGATTCTCTCTACCACGTGTTGTCCGGGTTCTTTTCGCTCAAAATCAACAAGTCTTATTCTTCGTTTGTGACCACCACCGCGATGTCGAACAGTGATATGACCGGTGCAGTTTCGTCCACCCTTCCCCTGGCCTTTCTTGGCAACCGCCAACTCTTTAACTGGCCGTCCCTTCCATAGATGGTCGTTCACCGGCCTTCGAAGATGTCTTGTGCCGGGCGTACGAGGCTTGTAAGTTCGCAATTCTAAAACTCCTTTGTCGCGAGCGGGCGGAGGAGCAAAGGAGAGCGTTGGGTCGACCGAAGGTTCGGAGGCCGCAGGCTGTGACTGGACGCCTGTGGCATATGTTCGGGACAATATGGATGAGAAGCACTTGCATGAGTTTTGTAAACTCCGCAACGGTATGCGGGTTTGGAGCATGGCGATGATATTGGGGATTATCAATGGATGCGCAATCAAGCTGGCATCGGGCGTTTTCGATCCACCCAGAGACGGCGGTAAGTGACTGCTATATAGTCAGGGTCCACAGTCCAAATTTCTCAGACCAATCCGCCCCAATTGACACCCTCCAGCTGAACATTAACAGCCAGAATCGCCGATTGAGCGTTCTGGATGAAAATCTTTGGGGTTCCGTCAAACCACTGCACGTGATGACAGCTGGGGCTTACATAACTAAACCAGCAATCTAACCGGATGAGGGATGGCGCCTAGGTGTGTCAGCGGTAACTTACGCTTATCCGTTTTGGGTCAAATTCTTGGCGCGGCGCGTGGGCGTAACCACGTCACGTCACGGTGGTTTTGGTATTTCCATAACATACGCACGCAAAACCCGTCCGTTACCCAGACAACGGCCTTTGTTTGGGTCGCGATCCACGCTCCTGCTGTCGTGCTCGTGTCTCCACCCCGATACAGGTCTGGTACTGCTGTTACGGTGTTGCTGGGTCGATACCACGATTCACTCATGATTTCCGTTTAATAAGTTACACATGGGTGTGTATGATACGTATTCCTCTGGTATGCACAACCACATTATAATCAACGCCATAGCTTTTTGTTCCTCCATCACCAACTTCCTTGATGCTCTCTTCTTGACCTCCCTTTGACTTCACCGTGCCCAGTGTGCCACTCCTCGCGTCTAAATCAACTGCTGATACCGTGCAGACTTACAAGCATTGCTGTATTCTGATTAATTTGCCATTTCTACTTCTCGAGACGCGAAACTTGGAGTCCTCTCTCAACCCGACGCCTTTGTCAACGCGGTCATCCACTGGGTTTGCCAACGTGCTTCACTCGATCTGAACAACAACACTACCACGACAAATTCAAGACACATTCACGACACAAGCTAAGGGTAAGCCTCGCTCTCTCTTCTCTCTCACCGTTAGTTTTGTCCTCCGTCTTACCCTCAACTGAGTCACCTAAGAAATGAATCTTTACCGTCACTTATCCCATGCTAACTTGTGTTGTCTCCCTCAGCAGATCGTGTCAAAGGTTCTGAAGTCCATAGTACTCACGCAACGAGTAAACCTTCTGCTCGAGACGTCTGCTTGTCAATTGGCTCTGCTGTCGCTCGATTACATTTAAAAAGTCTAGTTTACATACTGTATGACCAGTCTCAAGGTACCTTTTTTCGACTAGAAAACCATAACTAACATCCCACCTGCAGGTATCACGCGTCAATAGAATCTCCTTGATTTGGAGATCATTTGCTGCCTTAATCTAATCGAGAACAAGTGAATGTACACGATTCTCAAACATGCCACCCGTAAGTCACCTGCCCCTCACAACGTATTCAGTCGACACCACGTGCCTTCATTCGTATTCTCCTACCACTTGATGTTAACACTCTGCAGGCTAGAAGTTTACGGCAACGTGCCGTCACAAATGAAAATGACGAGAATGCGCGTACGACCCGTCTCACAAGGGCAAAGGCCGCAGCCCTTACTGGTCCTGAGGGACAAGCAAATATCACCGCCGTAAAAAAACCGTTACAGTCGAAAAAGAGCGCTCTGGGCGTTGCGAACACCGGGGCTCAACGAAAACGCGCTGCGCTGGGAGATGTCAGTAATGTGACGAAGGGAGACAACATTGAAGTGAATGAAATAAAAGAGGTGAAGAAGGTAACTACAACTCGCGTCGGCCTGACATCCAAAGCTGTAACACATGCTGGAGGTGTTCAAAAGATCACTCGCACCAACACAACTCGAGCTGCCTTGGGAGTCAGAGATACCAACAAACGTGAACCAGAGTTGAAACGCCCTGGAAGTGGATCCGGTGTTATGGGTGCCTCTCAGTTGAAGCGCCAACCAAGCTCAAAATCACTTGCCCCTGATGAGAACAACTCTGGCACGGAGGAGCCTCCTCGAAAAAAGATCGATAGCGGAAAGAAAGAAACCGCCTTTCAAGAGTATACCAAACTTGAGGTGAAGGTAGCCGAAGAGGCAGAAGAAGAGGTACAAGTCGAGGTGCAGGATGGCGAGCAAGTGGTCAACCTCGATGAAGAGGACAAACTCGACCCATTGATGGTTTCCGAATACGTTGTCGAAATTTTCGATTATCTTCTGGAGATCGAGCCGCAGACGATGCCGAACCCAGACTACATTGACCATCAGGACGAGCTTGAATGGAAGATGCGGGGGATTCTGGTTGACTGGCTCATTGAGGTCCACACCCGTTTCCGGTTGCTTCCAGAGACTTTGTTCCTTGCCGTTAATATCATCGACCGCTTTCTGTCCAACGACGTGGTTGCTTTGGATCGGTTGCAGCTTGTCGGCGTTGCTGCCATGTTCATTGCCGCCAAATACGAAGAAATTCTCTCTCCCCATGTCGCGAACTTCAGTCATGTTGCCGATGAGACTTTCACAGACAAGGAAATCCTCGATGCAGAACGTCACATTCTTGCAACTCTCAATTATGACATTAGCTATCCTAACCCCATGAACTTCTTGCGACGAATCTCAAAAGCGGACAACTATGATGTTGAAGCTCGCACATATGGCAAATATCTGATGGAGATAAGCCTGTTGGACCATCGATTCATGTGCTACCGCCAAAGCCATATTGCAGCTGCTGCCATGTACTTTGCCCGACTGATCCTTAATCGAGGACCATGGGTAAGTTCACCATCATAATTGCTGAAGCGATATAGTCAATTACTAACTTGAACAGGACGCAACTATCGCACACTATGCTGGATATACCAAGGAGGAGATTCTTCCTGTCTTTTACCTGATGGTCGACTACCTCTATCGACCAGTCACCCACGAGGCATTCTTCAGGAAATATGCCAGCAAACGATTCTTAAAAGGTATGTCAATCGGTTGGCCCTAAAATTTGAACAACGCGTCTGACCAGTTGTCACAGCATCAATTCATGCTCGTCACTGGGCCAAGAAATATCGCTCCCTCTATCTCAAGAAAAAGAGCGACACTCAAGAACAGGAAACTCCCGCGTGCAGCTCATGATGACATCCTGGTATTTGCTTTGAACTACTTTGTCCATGGTCCTTGACACGTACAGTGAGCTCCAAGGCGCAGGACACATGGTACTCGGCTGGTATGCACCACGTACCTTGTACATGTCTTTTTGGCTATCTCCTGTGGTGATGATATGCTGAGATGGTGTTTCGTCTTGTGTGTCTGAACAATATTCGTGGCCCCTAATCACCCCCTTGCATCGCCTCTCTATGCTCATACCTTCTTCTATTCTGACAACTTCCTTCGGTCTTGTGGTTCTACTTTTTGGGCTGGGCGCAATCGTGGAGTGATTTCATGGTTGGAAAGCATGTTTGTTCTTTGCATTTGTTTATTGATATGCTGTTTGATTCTACGTTTTATGCTGGGCTCGTCTGGCGTCAGGAAGTCTATGGTTGCATTATATTCTTCTGTTCATATCTGGAGCATTCAATGCGAATCTTGCTTACACATGTCTTACTGCGCGACGGAGGCGTCTGCCAATACCACCGCTGGACGTGTATTCGCATTGAACTCTGGGTGAATGACGCACGTGAGGGGATGGATGCGCGGCTTCTACGGAGAAAGGAATCTTCGTCAAAAAGCACTGTTTGGAGAGCCTTTGTTATGCTTTTTCTTTGTGAGGTTGGGAGCTGTTCTACCCATGGCTTTCTTCGTTTACCCTCGGCGCTAATTACGGTTCTTCGAGTGATTGTTACTTCATTGCCTTCTTCCTGCTGACATTTCATGAGGGGTTTGCTGGTTTCTGTACATATGCCTCGTCTGTGTTTTGGGTTCTTCTCAGCAATTTGCACTCCCGTCAGAGTCAGTAACCGTCTTTGGTCCAGGTCATGGTGTTTCAAGTCGTTAAATTGAAGCTCACATAATCACCATGCTAGGGGCCTGGTGCGGAACTACGGAGGGGCCGTGATGCCGGTAAGAGAAGCTACTCGTTGAAACTGACACTCGATGTTGAGTAAGGAAGAAGTCTCCTTTGTGTCTTGCTGTCGGAATACATAATTAATGATGTCATGGGACTGGCGGTCAATGACGGATGGCAGCGGGTTCATTCCGTCTGCCGCTAGATATCCTCTACATCAACTCCCACCATCACCACCATCTCTAACACCACCTCACTCTCCATCTCACTCTTCTCTATAATCTTACAATCCCTCAATATCGTTACAATGACTACGACTCCCCCCGCCCTCGAGCTCTACGGCTACTTCCGCTCCTCCTGCTCCGGCCGCCTCCGCATCGCCCTCCACCTCAAATCCCTCCCCTACACGCCCCACCCCATCAACCTGCTCGCCGGCGCCCAACACTCCGCCTCCTACACGGCCCTCAACCCCACGGGCACCGTGCCCTTGCTCATCTCCCACCCGGATCCAAATAATCCATCTACAACTTTTTCCATCGGCCAGTCCCTCGCCGCCCTCGAGTATCTCGAAGAAGTCTCGGATGCGCGGCCACTTCTCCCGCCACTAAGTAATCCAGCTGCGCGCGCTCAAGTCCGCACCATCTGCGCCCTGATCGCCTGCGACATCCAACCCGTCACGAACCTGCGCATCCAGAAACGGGTCAAGGCACTCAACGGCGACCCGGCCCTGTGGTCCCGCGAACTCGCCACGGACGGATTTGCTGCTCTCGAAAAACTACTGGAGAAATGTGCGGGTAAATACTGTGTGGGCGATGAGATTACGTTGGCGGATGTGTGTTTGGTGCCGGCGGTGTGGGCGGCGGAGAGGGTGGAGGTGGATTTTGGACAGTTTCCGATTGTGAAGAGAGTCTATGAGGAGATGGGGAGGGAGGAGGCGGTGGTGAAGGCGCATTGGAGGAGGCAGGAGGATACGCCGGAGGAGTTGAGGGAGTGATCTCGAAAAGTATCTGTATCAGTTAACTCAACAATATCAACATTTTTTATCTACTATCAAGCATCTACACATCTACTCTTTCATAGGATGCGCCAGCTCAATCACCGAATAACAATCCCCAAACCTGCATGCGCAGAGACCTCAAGGCCTGAGTGGTTAAAATTAGAGCTGACAACACGAAGTAGTTTGATCAGTTCAAGGATCCCCCGTAATCATCGTACATGATGGCAAGAAGTGGCAGATAGGCAGCTCAGCAGGTTAACAGTTCCCATTTCCGCCCTGCATCTGGATATCAGAATGCTCGCAGTTAGGTGGAAGAGAAGGCTTCGAAAGGCCTACTCGGCTCAAGGACCCGGATTTCGCTCGAGGCGCCACGCGGAGGTTTGTCCCTCAATCACGTTGCGGTTTAGCTGGGAAACGGCTTGCTTTGTATCATCTCAGATTATTTCCCTTTGCTGTTGCAGGGGAGGTACTGTATAGTTATCCAATTCGGCAAGTCTGCAGGATTCTTACTCAGGCGAACCCGTTCAAGGTCGATATGTTTATCTTGTGAATCGCGACCCTCTAACAGCGAGGGCACAAGGCTATACGGAGTACTGTTCCGCAACTAATAGCCAGATAATCCAGATCCCAACCGTTCATGTCGTAGATGCCAGAGATCAGTGCTGTGTACCAGAAAAGCCTAGGGCTTTTCAAACTATGCGATGTGCAAGCGGCCAACTCGTACAACCATGGTCAAGATCATATGCTTCCAGCAAACCGTTATGTGACTGTGGCCATTGCTGATTTGGTTCGACATACGGCGTCGAGGGGCCTTTTTTGACTTGTGAGATGGCGTTCAATTGCGGGCTGGAAGGTGATTTAAGGATAAAAGCAAATCCGGTCCGTCGCTATGTAATTTTAAGCCAACGACAAAGAGCCTCTCGCTGATGATTGGCTTACATCACGACTCACAACCTCGGCAATCCTCAAGTCGAGTTAACGTCGCAAGCCACCTTCTCGGGGATATCAAGATAGACATGTAAAGCTCATAAACGACCGTGCTCCCTGTCCTCCCAACGTACATGCAGGCCTGAGTTCATCTCCTGCTTCCCTACCTCTCAAACGTGGTGACAGATTTTCAGGACGGTGGAGCAATCACGAAAGAACTAGTCAACGCCCTCATTCACCTCCCTCTCTGCATCATCAGGACCCTTCCATCTTCCTTTTAAGCAACCAAGATATATGACCCCAAATGTCGCAAACATCTGACTGCCATTCCTCTACTTGCCCCTTTTGCGCCATAGCATCATCTCACCCACCTTATCCTCCATCCTCTACCTCATACAGTTATCCGGACACAGGTGAAAATGGGCCAGAAACGCATGTTATTCTTTCTACGAAACATGTCCTTGCGTTTCTGGACATCATGCCACTAACGAGGGGCCATGTACTCGTTATCCCGAGACGGCATTTCCGAAATCTGGGGGAAGTGAGCGTCAGGCAGGGAAGGGAGGTTGGTATTTCTTCTCCTTTGGATAGATCGTGAATCATTGGACGTAGGAGTAGATTTGCACCAAGTGAAAAAACTAAATGATTGCATATCTAGCATTTTGAGGATTTTTGGCTGATTTTATATTTTCTTGATGAGCATTGTCCAGCTTGGAAAATGGCTTCCCATCATCTCTAGAGTGGTGGTGAGAACGATCCTAGGGGCTGAGCCTGATGAGCGTGGTGAAGGCCCAGCGCATTGGAACGTAGTTCAGAACAATGGTTTGTTGTTCCTGCCAATCTGACATGGGTATATGCTCATGAAAGCTCTAATAGGTCTTCGCGCCGCGCAAACAGTCCCTCACGCCCATTTCCATATTATTCCCAGGCCGCCGCGGGAGAAACTAACTGCGTCTAAGACGAGTTGGGTAATGTTTGGCCGAGGCCAGCGCGATGAAATCGACGACGATGAAGCACAGGGGCTGGCTAGTCAGCTACGGATAGAGATGGCTAAAGAAGTGGTTAGAATCAGAGAAGCCGAAGGAGTTGATCTAGACGTGGACGATGATGAAAATAAACTTAACGCACCTCGACGGGTAAAACTATAGTTTATGCCATATGGCATGTATCGGATGAGTTAAAGTCCATCCCTTCAAACTCTCTGAATACACCACGAAAGACTTATTGCAGATGCTTGTCCACGGGTGGCGGCCAGATCATTAATACTGAACCACATCGCTGGCATCATGTTGTCTCGGTTTTAGAACCATTGGCCCCGGAGTTAAATCCTTGAAAATACTGATATCAACGGATTAGTTTGATTGTTCAATCCAGAGATCAAAACAAGGTCTGAGCTCACCTTCTTCCTGAAAGCATTCAGTTCGTCTGCAGTGGCTCCTGTAGCGGTAGCCTTTTGTTGTCGAGGTTGGTAAGTCACAGTTTCGCCCTCTGAGAGTTTCCGATATGTAAGTAGCCGACGAGCCCCTAGAATTCGGATAAGTTTCAGGTTCCTTGCTGCTGGCAAGAGGTCTCCACATACAATTGTTGAATTGCTGAACACAAATGCTAACAAGCTCAAGGTGTGGGTTTGAAGGTATGACAAGTTCAATAGCTTCGTCGTTTGCCGTGGGCATCCAGAACGAAAGGCGTCCATTTGAAACCAGGGTCCGCGCTCCAAAATCAAGAATATCGTTCAACATGGCCTCAAAGCTGTACGGCCTTTTTGGTGGAAGGTAGCCCTCTAAGCTAAAATGTGGTTATTCCTGTTAGCCCATGAAAGCTAAGAAATCGGCAGTCATCCTTACGTATACGTTGGCACACCGTCCACATACACAGGCCCTACAGGCCTTCCTTCTCGTTGCCCTAGCACTCGTAACCCTTCTCGAATGCCGTATGGCGGATCACATATAATCCCATCAAAGAGTGGAGCATCCCTGAATGGCGTATTGGTTAAATCGGAACTGAATGCATCCAAGTAATTCGCATCGAGTCCGTATTGAACCAGGTTCCGCACGAGGCCAATTGGTTTCCCTTCTTCCTTTTGTCCCTTGAAGCTTCGTGGATCGATATCAGAGCCGAAGGTTTTAGCCCCAAAATGTGCTGCGGCAATGCAGAAACTCCCAGTCCCGACAAAAGGATCGTAAAATATTTTTCCAGGAGCTGCCAAGGTGATATTGGCGGAGACTAAGCTTAACTCCGCATCCATAGAGGTAGTACTGATATATTCTCGCTTCTTTAAATCGAACTTGTCTATCACGTCTCTGCTGCTGTTGGCCAACCACCTGCCAAAATATAGTCGCAAGGGTTGCGGTCTTGGTTTGTGTGCGACACGATCCTTATTCTGTACAATGGGTATATCATATAGTTCACAAACAATAAAAGTTTCATCAGGGTCTTTCATAATAATAGGACCTTGAAAGTCCATATAAGAGAAGGACTGAATGATCCGGACTTTCCCTATAGAGGTCCGTTTTCCAGCATAGCAATCAAAATCAAACTTAAACGAGCAGGTCCTGTATTGAGCCCATTTCGACTCGGTTCGTCGCCGCACGTCCTTGTGCAGTTCGTCGTAATCTTGACCAGTTCCCCATAGCTCATAAAGAGACTTGACGAGGACGCTACGGGAGACCAGGGCCTGAGCAGCCTTCTCATCTGGCACTTTTATGATGCAATATGGCGACTGCATATAGTGTCAGTAGGCGTTGCGCAAAAGAGCCATCCACTGGCACGCGGTAAAACAGAATTGCCAAACTCACCTTTTCGTCATATTCGATAATCTCGAGATCCACGCCGGCCACAATGGCCAGGGCTTCTATCTCTGGTTTTCGAAATGACTCATGTAGTTGGGCAAATCGCACCAAGTACTCCATAACCACAGTAAATGGGTTGAAAAAAAGCTCTGACTGATAATCACCCCTCAAAACTCAGAGGTCAATCACTGAAAGAATTGATATCAACGTCGTCTTCAGGATTGCCCCTCCATTGCAATTTGATGCCAAGAACTGATAGAGATTAAGTGCTAAAAAGCCATGAGCTAAACCTTATCGCTAAATTAGAAGCGCGGTTACATCAGCGCTAGTCTAGAACGCGGCAAAGTGGAATATCAATTCTCCGATCGGCTGTGCTTGCCGTCTGGTTTTGTCGATTCTTCGCATCCGGCGCGGATCGAGAGGCATTGCTACAACTTCCATGGAGACCTCAGAACCTACCATTAACCTCATCATGACACATTGAGAGGAGTAGAGGACTCACACAGTCAAATGGACGTTTCTCGGGTCCGGAACCTCAGGGGCAGTGATGCGACGCACTAAATAAAGCCGCTGAGTCAGCCAAGCAGTGAAAATCCAGGTTGATGACGTCGACCAGCGCTGACGACGGTTGCGAGACGGGAATATCTGGGTCAGGGCACAAGGGGCAAAAGTTGAATGCGAAGTCGGGCCGGAGGCTGGAGAACTTACCATAGCTCGTGGATATAACCAGGATGCGTTCCGCGAGAACAATTCAGCCCTGTCCGACTCGATAAACAAACACATTTTGGGCTTTTTTCTGCCAAATGGATCGCATCGAACCTGCAGAGGATCCCAGCCATGGTCTTAGCGGCCACAACGCTGATAATGGCAGCATCACAGTGCCATCTGCTGGCATTCTTCCGGATCCAACCACGCCGGTGAGCCCTATGCCCGGGCGTCCGCAACGTCGCCCGAGTATACGGCTTATGCGACTTCCAAACACTCAACGATTTCTCGCGCAACCCGTGCCCTCCGGATCAGACCCTCATGCGGCTGCAGGTCAAACCGTTGAATCGCCAACTGGCAGACGACGAAGCAGCTCTGAGCCTCCACGTATTCCTCTGAATTCCTTGATGGGCGATATTGGCGCATCCACCTGGAGAAATGGACCCATGTCACCGTTATCTGAAGAACCGAGTCGTGGAATGCCCGAATCAGATGCACAGGACCAGCCCTCTGGTCCGTCAGAACCCGCACCACCAGTTCAGGGCGTGGTGCTTCGCCCTATTGAGAATAGACCTGGTGCAGAGAATTTCAGGCAGGGAAGGATACAGAGGATGAGCAGCGGAGCCCGTTCGATGCTGGGACTGAATAGAGTGGCTACTCACAATGGTGCGATCGAAGTACCGTCTCTTCCTCAAGGCGAATATGAGGCCGAAGTTGTGGATCTGCTGGATGTTGTTGGTATGTCGGTTGCTACTCAACCATTGAAAAGCTCTGCGGTATTGATCTCTTTCTAGATCCTGAAGTATCCACCATCACGACGCTCACGAATGTACAAAATTCCCTTTTTATTCCTGACCTTGGAAACTGGATCAATCGCCGCCCGGCGTATACTGTCACTCCAGGACCGAGCCGGGGCCATGCGCAGATAGAACGCCCACGACGACCACAGCCCACTGAAGAACCTCAAGTGAAAGAAAAGGCAAGGCCGATTATTGAGCGATCAGGCACGATGGATACAATTACATCCACTCTCAGCGATTCGCGATTCGCTGTGCTGCCAGATGGCGTTTCACTCGAGGGCTGGAGTACTGAGGATAAAAGAGCGCTGAATGATCATGTACGGCACATGCTCCACTCTCGAAGGTCCGCGATAAAGCGTGGATTGAAAGGCTTTGTTCAATATATTAAGAAGCGTAAGTCTTCAATTGCCTGTAGACAATTTTGCCTGTTGACTAACTCAACATCAATCAGCCCTTGGGTTTTTGGTTTTCGTGTATGCGACTTTGATAACGCTCTTTGGTCTTGCCTGGGTTCTGTTCCTCATCGGTAGGTGGCCACTTCAATCCTCCCATGCCAGTAACAGAGGACTAATCTATGCACCGTAAGGTTGGATCAATGTTGGCGGAAAACAGTTATATGTTATCAACGTAATTGACTATGTTCTCGTCGCCCTGTTCGCCGTTGTGGGAGATGGTCTCGCTCCCTTCCGCGCCATCGACACGTACCACATGATATATATCGCTCATTATCATCGCTTGACACACAAGCTCCGCCGTAAGCAACAACTTCCCAAACTCCGCAACAAGAACGATCTTCCCGAGCTACGTGAGGACGAGATCATCGACCCAGACGTAGACGTCGAGAAAGCCGGAGCAACCAAAGACGCCGATACTGTCGAACTATCCGTCCTCTCTCCAGAACAACAAGAACGCCTCACTCATCACGCCGGCAAATTCGCCAAGTCACATACTTTCTACAAGCCCCACGAAACAACCACCCACCACGCATTCCCCCTGCGCATCCTGATTGCAGTCGTCATCCTGCTTGATTTCCACTCCCTGTTCCAGATTGCGCTGGGCGCAACCACATGGGGAATTGATTATCGCGTTCGTCCATTCGCACTAACCACCGTCATCCTGTGCTGTTCGTTGAGCTGCAATTTCGCTGCGGGCGTGCTCATCTGGATCGGTGACCGGCGGACGAGGAAGAAGGATGTCATTGAGAAAATGTTTAGACAGGAGTTGACGGAGCAAGCAATCACGAAGTTGCAGAAGGAAAAGAGCAAGAAGCGTGAAGAGGAGGAGAAGGAACGAGAGAAGAGGTTACGTGAGGAAGAGGAGCTGCGGCGAGGCAGCACGAGCGAGCAGGGGCTTTTGACGACATGAGTCTTGGATTCTTAGTACACTAATGTTTGATTTTCGTCCCTTATTAGCGTTTCTTTATTTAAATGGGAATTTTGGTTTATTAGAGATACCAATTTGGCGCATGGTTGGATAACGTTACTAATGAAATGGCGTTGATGATATTCAATGTACCAGTATGTATAGCGATCTAGACATAGTGCGAGACTCAGTTTAATACAAATTCGATACTTGCGTCCAAAAGAAAAGAAGTAGAAACAAACTTGGCAAATTTCCGACCCAGGACGCCAATCATTTCGACATAGTCAAACCAAGGTACGCAAATAGCGGTTGCCGCCAAATGGGAATCTTATGAGAAAATCACAATCTAACAGAAAAATTAGACAAAACACCTTTCGCCGGTCCAGGACTGAGGACTCAGGAGAAATCCAGATTGAGGCGAACACAACAAATACAAGGACAGGACGCTTGAATCTCGAATGACCGGCTATGGATTCACGACTGTAAATCGGTACCGGTATGCAAAGCCTTCTTCTGGCTGTACCTCTACTTTTTGATTTGAAGGAATCATTTCATGCTTGAGATTCCAACCAACGCGACGACAGAGTTCAGAAACGACAACGTCGCAGTCACCCAGCATATCAATATCAAAATCTATGTGCGAAACAGGCTGATCACACAAGGCAGGTTAGAATAAAACTCAGGAGTTTTACTGAGATATTATGATTGACTTACAGTGCGAGATATTAAGAGCTGGGGCACATTGCGCGGCATAATACCAGGTACTTCGGAGACCGGGGCAACCTTCAAAGATGTCCCGATGACAATGACAAGATCGGCGACATTGCGATCATGATTTATGAGACGATCTTTGAAGGCGTCGGGAAGATCTTCGCCAAAGAAGGTGATGTCAGGCTAAACGGTGTCAGCGGACGAAATTGCTGCTGGGTCGAATAAAGGGTACCTTCATGATGCCAGGTGTTGGCATATTATAATCTTCATCATCAGAGTCCCCGTCCAAGCGCCTTCTTCGGTCCTTTTTCTGAGGTCCATTTGAGTTTCTTTTCCGTTTCGTCCCTTGGGTTTTCGCAGCGAGCTCCTTTATGCATGCTTTACATTCTGGGACCTTGCCTTTACGAACCTCGTCGATAATTGCCTCTCCTGGCACTTGAACCCTGCATTTGGTGCAAGTAGCAGTTGCGAACGAACCGTGACATTGGATAAGTTTGGAGGGAAGCACTCCTGCGTTGGCCTCTATGTTATCAATGTTTTGAGTGAAGTTAGTGAGCAGCTTTCCTTTGTCTTGCAGAAGCTTGATAAACGCATGGGTTGGCGAAAATCGTTTCTCAGTTGGCAAGATATCCTTTGCAACAGAGTAAAAGATAGTTGGGTCCTCGAGGAAAAGGCTAATATCAAACACTTCTTGTGGGTCGACAAGCCCAAGGTGTTCTAATTTGGCGTATAAGCCAATATCCTTGGACCTGAAGTCCGGAATGCCCAAACTCGTAGAAATCTAATGTTTCCAATTAGACTGCTGTCAATTTGCCATCATGACCAGGAGAAGCTTACACCAGCACCAGTTAGAACAATGATATTCTTCGAACGCTTCAGCAATTCAACAGCGTCATCAACAGTATTGTATTCTGGCAGTTTTAAGCGTTTGGACCATTCACGTTTAATGCCAATGAGCAAGGGGCTGATATAGGCCTCGTCTGGAGAGCCTTCTAAAAAGTCCGGGGGAAGAATCCCAAATGCAGTGCATAGTTTCCTTGCCGGAATCTTTTTGTCCGCAGTTTCCGCCAGGAACTCCGCGATGCCAATCTCACGCAAGCGGTTACGGAGGATTCGCGCCTCTTCCAGCGTCACTGCATCCGGGATTTCTGTATAACATGGTCGAGGTTAGCCGTTTTCGGTATCGGAGACAGGGGGGGGCCAAAAGGATAGGCGATAAGCACGTACCTCCGTCACGAAGTTGCTCGTCAGTCAAGAAGCGCAAGGCATCTTCATATAGCGAGTCAATCTCCCACTGGTCATCAGAGCCATCCTCGAGGCTGGAGAGCTCTGAAAGAGACGCGTCGTCTCCAGCCGGGCCCGTCACGTCTCTGGTCTCACTGGCGACGCGGGAATGAATGGCCACGGAGTCCAGAATCTCCTTCTTCGAGGCCCTCCCCTTGTCTGCTGGCTTCGGCGCGACATCCATAGTGGACAGACAGGATGTATCACGACCTTGGCCGCGCAGAGGTGAAGACATCACGCTTAGGGCGCGGAGGCGTTGGAAGCGCTTTCCAGATTGGGGACTGCGATACTGCTCGGAGGAACGATAATCCAGTGCAAATAAGCTTTCCGCCAATAGCGTTTGCGCCTGGTCCAAAGGGTACCTGTTCTACGGATTTAACATGTGGAGGTACTTCAAGCGATTTCTAGGGGCATTGATGACATTGTTGGTGAAGGTCACCAGATTCGTGGATATCATTTCTTTTGTGTTTGTTTATCTCCTTTCAAGAGTCTATCATCTCATGGTCGTTATCAGAGTCTGATTCATCCTCAGCCTCGTCTTCCCACTCATCCTCGTCGCCGGCTGCTGCCTCGTCATCACTGTCCTCAATGAAGTCCTGCAACTCTTGTTCTAATTCTTGGACAAGTTCCGATGCGTGATCTTTCAGTCTGTCGTCTTCATACTGAATTAAATCATAGAGTTTCAGACTCTGCCTTAACCAGCTTCGACCTGACAGTAAGACAGCGCGTTGCTCCTCTGCAACACTTTCGGATGGGTGAGGGGTCGCCTCGTAGGCCTTTTTGCCCAGTAAATATTGACACCATCCACCGAGATACCACGTCTCTACGCTCTGGTCGTCTTCAAGGATCATCCGCTCCAGTACCTCCAGCGCCTCCTGTTCCATTTCAGCTTCCATCAAAAGCCTTGAGAGACTAACGCGGACAGGAAAGTCCGGCACAAGGGGACTGTCTGGAGGCAGATCTTTCCACAACTCTAAACTTCTTGACAGCGCAGCTCTGGCGTCTTCATTTCGAAGTTGTGATATTCTGATCGAAGCGAGAGTTTGCAGGCATTCAGGTGATTCAGGGGCCATTAAGAGAGCCTCTGTAATCAAGGCTTCGCATCTGCTTTCGGCATCTTCCTCCCACCTACCTTAATATTAATACGTGACACCACCGGCGACATAGGCAAGACTTACGAAAGGTCCGTCATGTAGATTTCAATCACTCCACAAAGCGCATTCGCCAGTTTTTTCTTCTTCTCCTCCAACTCATCCGCAATTTCGACGCTCCCATTTTCTTGCAGGGCCTCTATGCTCCGTCTCAGCGCGCCGACTCCCCTTTCAAACCACCGCACGCTATCCCTTCCGCCCTCTTCACTCAATTGTGCCAACCATAGAAACTTTTCCGCTCCTCCGCCCTGGGATTCAGGTTTCGCACCTTCAGGGTCGAGTGTGACTGCGCGCAAAAAGTGCTCTCGGGCTGTGTCAATATCTCCTAGCTCAACATATATTTCTCCAACCAGATTCAGCCCGATCAGTGTGTTTGGGGAAGCGGGGGGTGCGATGTTCAAGCCGCGTTCGACGAGCACGAGTGCTTGGTCTGGCTGGCCGATTTGTAAGAGTGCGATTGCTTGCTCAAATAAAGCTGCAGGATCTTCGGTGGCTTTCTCTTTTTGAATGGCGCGGGGGCCGTTGAGCACTGACTTTTCCTTCTTTTTCGACTGTTTTTTCGAGGGTCTAGTTTTGGCCATGGTTAAAAAGGGTATCGAACGGGCTGCTGAAAGTCGTGAGAAACCTATTTTCTTGCGCCCTGGCTGTAAAAATATCAGTTTGTGGGATTATAAGAATAGAATACGACTCTCCGCAGCCTCAGTCAACTCAGCTGGCTGCATTGGAAGGATTCACAATCTTATCAGATGTCCAGGACTGTCTAAAATCTTCGCGTCGATGTTAAGCACGGCAGACAGCAAATGCCAGAATGGCAATTTTGGTTTCCTCCGCAGAAACACAGTTCGACGACCTCAACCTCAATCCTCAAAGTCCTTGCAGGCAAGGCTGCAACTGAAAATCTACGATGCAGCTCCCCTCCCGTCGAATGTCAGAATCGACTTTCTAGATCTTACTTGTACCATTTCGGCCTACCCCGTATTGTGCTTTGCTTCCACCAACTCTGCGGTCCTTCTTCACGCGTCACGCGCCGCGCGTCCTTGATGAATGTGCATCAGGAGAACGGAATCCTCCGTAAGCCTACATTGTTCAAGCCGGTGCTATGATAATTGGATTGTCTGGCGTACAGATTCGTTTCACTTCATCTCCAATAGGAAAATCATATCTCAACCTTTTCAGCTGGTATGATGGTTTACTAAAGCTCTTCGCGAACTGAAGGTTGTCTGTTATATTTCTGTTTTGTGAGATGAATCAGTTCTGCTTTCGCCAGGCCAAACCAGACGATCATTAGTGCTTCGACCTTGATGACTATCTCGGTTCAACTCAAATTTACTTACTCTGCTGAAGGGACAAATTGTCAACGGAAGTAGTGATCTCCCCATACTGAGGCCGCTTTGACCGGCTGGGCCGATGAACGCAAGATCACAATATGAAAGCCATCGACAGGGTTCAGCTTCTGAACATCCAGTCAAAGGCGCAACTTGTCTCTCGCTCTCGCTCTCGCGCTCGCCGGATCATTCGACGACTCTTCAGTTGCAGCCCTGGCCCAACGGATCGGAACCAGCAAGGTCTCATAGGTACGAAACGGGAATACGGTTGCATATCTATCAAAAGACAACTAACAAGCTGGCGTTCATTCGCCTGTTTGGCCGATAAGATTCAAACACGATCTAGATGCGCTCCACCGATTTACGTCTGGTCGATGGCTCTGGGGTGAAAGCCAGCAGCGTGCAGTCCGTTATGTCAAGTTCGACGTGACGAAGCTCCTTGGAATTGCTGCTGCCGCGGTTGGCTCAGACTCTTGCATTTAGATTGTTAAACTCTTCGAAGGCCAATACAACAAGGTCTTCTTGCTCACCATGAATGACGGCCATGAGGTCATTGCAAAACTCCCAAACCCCAATGCAGGGCGGCCGCACTTCACCACAGCTAGTGAGGTTGCGACTATGGATTTTGTACTACTCCCTTCTACTCTATCCTTTCTTCTCGTTCATATGGCAGACTCATATTAACTCTATTAGCTGAGGAACGTTCTGCGCCTTCTGGTCCCTCAGGTATATGCGTGGAACTCCGAGTTGTCCGAGAACCCTGTTGGGGCAGAGTACATGATCATAGAAAAGCAGTCCGGTACAATGCTCGGCGATGTATGGAAAGATATGAGCGGGAAAAGCAAAGCTCAGGTCGTCAAGCAGGTTGTAGACATTGAAACAATTCTCGGGTCAACAAGATTCACAAAATTTGGAGCCCTGTATTATAAAAATGGCCTTCCTTCGTCCAATAGCGACATGCCGTTGTATATCGACGGGGCCGGAAACGAGGTGCACAGTATAAAATTCGGCATCGGACCAACTAATCATCGGTCATTCTTCGATTTTGGGAAGGGAGAGCTCGATATCGACCGTGGACCATGTATGGTTTCTCGTTCCCTTAAGTCCTTTGTTTTGGATTATTTTGTTAGCCACTAGGCCCTAAGGTCTACGCCCACCGAGTACCTGGTCGCTATTGCCAATAGGGAGATTGCCTGTGCAGATGCGGGTTTGAGATATCCACTAATACCTAAAGGCCTTTTCTATGGGCCCGGGCAATATCAACCGAGTGTGGTCGAGAAGTTGTCCGCTTTGCGAAACTACCTGAAGATTGCTCCATACTCCTTACCGGAAAACAAGCAACTCATGCGTCGGTTATATGGCACGGTGACTTACACTACAAAATATCTTCGTTGATCCGAAAAACCCAACTCGAATCTTGGGTATAATCGACTGGCAATCAGTCAGCGCCTGTCCACTTTTCATGCAGGTCACCCGTCCGGCTTTCCTAGATTATAATGGCCCGGCTCCTGAGGAACTCGGACGAGTTGACCTCCCTCCGAACTTCGACACCATGACTCCGGACGAACAGCAGCAAGGGAGAGAGCTGCATGAAGCTCAGACACTTCACAATCTCTATTTACTCTTCTCCCATCAGGTCAATACTGCAGCCTTCAAAGCCATTCGGGGTCAAGAATCTCTCCGTCACCAGGTTAGTGTTGTCCCAGGTTTGACTCTTACAGACTCCGAACCGTGTCTCAATAGCCTGTTCCGGGAGGTGAAGAAAGAATGGCTAGAAATTGTTGGAAAGGGTTCGGACGGTCTTCCCTCAAAATCATGTCCACTACAATTCACCGCCGCCGAGGTGGAACAACAGGAGCGTGATGAGATTCTATGGGCTCAGGGCGTGGACATTATGAATGAATTCGTGAACAAAACTGGATGTTTCAAGCACTGGGATGGGAGAGTGAGCAATGAGGACTACGAGGTCTCGAAACAGCAACTAGCTGAAGGCATCGAAAGGTTGCTGGCCCGTGAGGCGAGGACCGAGGAGGAGCGAAAGGCATGGCTCAAGGCATTGCTCATTGTGGACAAAGAATAGAGTCGACCAGGGGAATAATCAGTTGCAGGCTTCTTGCTGGAGCGGCTGAGCTCAACATTCCCAATGCAGGACCAGTGGAATTTTCAGTCGCTAGATACCCCTAGGCATTGTGATTCCTAGGGCTGATGCTCACAATACAACCCCTATGTTTGTAGTTTCTGCATTTCGCTGGATCGCAAGAATTCTTTGGTGAAGATTTCTTAAAATCAGAATCCACGAACATCTGACTACTTTGATCATCCGTGCTTCGACCCAAATAGCACTTATATACGAAATAGACCACGCTTATTTTCACCCAAGAGCCGCAGATTACATCAGCTTTGGGAGTTGACAGGACGCTGTCTGGTGCGAGGGCCTGCCCTGGACCAGTACTGTAACCCCCGCGATCTTTTAGAAACACATCGCTTTAACGCCAATTCGCCATCGTCCGTCATCTAACAATACTTACTCGATCCTTGATAGCAATTACCCATAGACCGTGAAGCGCTGATTCTATTTGAGTTCTATTCGTAACCTGGGCTGGCAACATGGGCCGGGCCGACCAGGACGAGGAGAGGGAGACTCTCAAATCCATTTTTCCGGATGAAATCACAGGTGTGCACTCTAGATACAATTGACCTTGTTTGGAATTACACTGACGGTCATATATTTATAGACATATCGGAGCACGTATACCGGATATCGATAACATTAGATGTCAGTCATCATGGCGACGACTACTCCGACCCGCCAATCCTCATTCTCCAAGTGACATACCCAGAAGACTATCCCGACGTAGCCCCTCAACTCGACATCTCCGCCCCTCCCAATGCCCCAAAATATCCGCATCTCGATATACAAGAAGATCGAGAACGGCTCCAGGATTTACTCCAAAACACAATTGAAGAGAACCTGGGCATGCAAATGATATTCACGCTCGTGGATACGCTCAAAGAAGGCGCGGAACTGCTTATCTCAGAGCGCACAGCAGCCATTCAAGCAATGAAGGAGTTTGAAGCGGCCAAGGCGGAAGAGGAAGAGAATCGCAAGTTCCACGGAGACGCTGTGACGAGGGAGAGCTTCCTTGCATGGTGGGAAAGCTTCCGGAAAGAGATGGAGGAAGAAACGAAAAGAAGACAGGAGGAACGGGAGGCGGAGGAGAAAAAAAGGAGAGGCGCTTCCAAAGAGCCGAAGAAACTCACTGGAAGACAATTGTGGGAGAGAGGCCTGGCTGGAAAGGCAGATTATGACGAAGACGATTCGCTCCCTGCGATGATGGCAACCGTTGATATAAAGCAATGAGAGAGTTTTGCGCCTTGCTTCAACTCTACTTGCGTTTATGGTCCGGCCTTTTCATGCCCGTACGCTTCTAGATGGAACAAGGGGTAAAGAACTCCTGATTGCCGGTCGGTCACATCCTACGACCATCCTGTAGATAGAATGGTGCATACAGTACATGTCGTTTCAATAATGACAATAGTCGTGAGGCGTCCGACAGACACAAGCGATTATGGATCTTGAGATTGTACAGATAGGCTGGCCCGTTTGATTCGATGATCAGCCGGATCTGGATTCCCAATCTGACGATGTGGTCAATTCCGCGTATTCTGCGGGCGTATTGGAATTTCAACATCTTTCAAACAATTTGTCACACAAAGAGGCCCAGAAGAGAACGGGCGTTGTCCTGAGATATCTCCATGATAGATTGTATTCAGTCAACCTTCGTTCCCTTGACCTCCTTTTTCTTCTCCGTCAGTCCCCTCGTCTCCGTCAGTCCCCTCGTCTCCGTCAGTCCCCTCGTCTCCGTCAGTCCCCTCGCCATTCTTTCTGCCTTCCTTTCCATGGCCTCCTTTTTCACCAGTTCCCTTTCTCTCAACACGACATCCCACATCTTTTGCGCTAGGAGCTTGTTTTCATTATCCTGCTTGATAATCCTATAATTTACCTCATCCAGATTTTCTTGAACGGTGCTAGCCCAAGATGGATCTTCACTCTGCCCTATACGTTCATCCCAGGCATCTTCATGCAGTGCAGTTTGCAACTCACGCTCCAGCGCCATACGGGTTTTCATTCTCCTCCAGCGATGGTTCAACAAGCCTCTAATCGTGTCACTCAATTTACGAGGCTGGGGCTTTTGGGTTCGTAAAAACGGGAGGCCCCGTGCGCTGACCAGGACAGGCACACGTCGCCGACCACTGACTTTCGGATACGGTCGCAGAAGAATTGCGCGTCTGACGGGATTTGGGTTGGCAGCTGCTGAGCGTTGTGCAAGTCGTTCTTTCGCAGCGGGAGTCGGTGGGGTTCTTCGAGCAGCTTGGGCTCGTCGTTCTTCGAGGACCTTTTGCCAACGGGCCAGGGTTATCGTGAGCAGGGAATCAACGCGTTGTATGTTTCCTTTATCCCCTCTAGCACATGAATGAAATAGCTCAAGGGCCTAAAAAGGGAAAAACAGCGCAGCTTAGTCTCCATTTCTTTCAACTCTGATGTATTATGAAGTTCACGCACCTCATGACCAGCTTTCAATGCATTGGCGATTCTGGTTATACTGTAAAGTTGTTTGTCTTTACGAAATCTCAACTTGATGAATTCGTGGATCTGGTCGACCTTGCAACTCCCGGCAAAGGCCCGGGAAGATTGCGCGAGGAGCGCATGGTAAAGTGAGAGACCTTCACGAGCTAGTTAGTTAAGCCAATTAACATGTCAAACAGGAACGTACATACATGCAAGCCGATGAACTCCTGAGCGGGTAGGAGCTAAATGAGGGGGCATTCGGAGACCATTGATCTTTCATCCCAGCATGTCGCGTGATGTTCCGAATCCTGAGGCCCTCAATATCCGCAAGAAGTCGAGTTAACGGCCAATTGAGAGGAAACGAGACCGCAACTAGTAATTAGCGGGATTACATTTCCGGGGCGGACTCCGCTGTCGGATCATAGTTCATCCCGTCCGACACGAACACTAACTGATTATGTCAGCCATGCATTTTGCAAGTGCAAGCACACGAAACACTTGAACCCAAAGACGCTCTGAGATCTCTCTAAACAATGGATTGCTTGGGCAACTGCAGTCAAACCTCAGGAATTCTATACCACATCCGTTTGAGTGACTATTCAGTAATCACTCACTTTGAGCGGCCATAGGCCAAGTCTGTCCTTCAAATCACGAGCGCTAACGAGATCTTTTGCTCATTAACGATCGTTCCCGCGACTATTTTCCTCTTTCCCGTAGCTCCCACGGCGGGTATCCGGGGTTTTTCGAGCTTTAATGGAGCCTTTACTGATAGATCGGAGGTCATTGACTGGCATACGTTCGGGAACTGCTGGCGTTACACACAAGTCTTAAAATAGGACTAAATATTTGGAGTTTTGATGGGTACAAATGTCTGAAAGGTCGGGCCCGGCTCAGCTAGATAAGGGCTCTGTGGTTTTGCGGTATCTAGGAACCCTGATTTCCAATTGAAATTCAGATATTCGAGGTGCTTCCGATATTGGAAGCTGATATTTGAGAGAAAGACCTACGGTTGAAAAGCAAACCCTACAACTCATATATTCGATGGCCAGGACAGGCAAGACGAGATATAATTAGGAGGAATCATTTCTCAGATGCTAGTTAAACCCAGAATGCCACAAGGGTTGGAAAAATTGCAACCATGTGTCGCAGAGGGAACAATAGCTAAGAACGCCTCGTTATGATGACGTCTCGATATCTTCCAGCTTGTCCGATCTCGTCGCTCGAGCTCGTTAATATGCATGCGAGGCGGGTTTCATGTGCTCCTTGCTTAATAGGGTCTGTACCGAAGCTACTCGCTGCAATTGCGAGTTCCTGTGTTTATTGAGCTTTGCGATATAAGGCACGGTATATTCTGACTTAAAACGTAGCTCCCTCTGGGGGTTGCGGAAGCTTCTTATGCTGTGGAAGCGCCATATATCTGAAATAAATAAGTTGAGGGGTTCTCCTACCACATGAATGGAACATTGCATACCTTCTGAGCTCAAGAAGGATAGTTTCCATTGTGAATTCTCGTTTCCACTCCACTAAGCAAGGAAGTCTTGTTGGGTCGACCTAAAATGTGTAAATCGGTTACGATCAAGCTCGAACGTCATGGACATCGAAGGTAGGTACCTTTCCGGAACGCGGGTCAACACAGGGAAGATTGATTCTGGAAACGAACTGAATTACTGGCGGAGCATCGGGATAGTCGTCACCGCAGTGGATGTTCACGCTGTAGATGCGATTTTCATGTACGCTCTAGGTGTGGAAAATGGTTCAGTTTAAAAGCAGCTTTGGGAAGGCACCGGTGTCCGACGAACATGGGGAGGTCCTAATATGGTACCGTTCCAGTTTCTCATCATAATATCTTCTCCATCGGCAAGGCCATATGAGCATGCCTCTTTCAGATATGTCAGAACCCCAAACTCTATTGGATGTTGACAACGATGCGTGAAGAATCTCTCACCTGGGCCTTGGCCCTTCTCTCCTTTCTCTAGTTCCTCCAAGAGTCGGAAGTTTCGTGGGACTTTCGCTGCCATGGCTGCCGTCGATGTTGCAATGAACGAATGTGAAGAGGGGCTTTTAATGATTTGCAAGAGCTGATGAGGGGTGCTGCGCGTCACAAACTGGGTGCGGGAAAGGTCATTGTGGAGCTCCGTACTAGGGCGAACTATGGAGCGTAGTCAGTCCCTTTCTACGTCATGCTGACACATGGTCACTAGTTTATTCTCGGCTTAGCATGATATTTTAGCAGCTCCGGAGCTTGGCGATGGAAGATGATACCTGTGCTGAGGCTCCGGACTTCCAAATTCGGTGTGCCTGACGGCTTCAACTTCAATGTTAGCTCTCAAATTGCCTTCAGATCCGATATCCTACCACCTAGTCCCCACTAGCGATACTCAGCCTAACACGGCTGCATATTATTTGCCGATTCACGCATAGTTTCCGGCATAAATTTGCCATTCATTTTCATCGTGAATTACCACGAGCCGCAAACAGATGTACCATGCTGACTTCCCACATCAGACATGACTTCTCAGTTTTTGCAAGGAGAGCTGTCTACATTAGTACAAGAATCTAAAAGGAAGCATTCAGATCTCAAAAATGTTTGTCCGAACCCCCAGATTTCCTCGCAACCAAGACTCACAATCGACTAGGCAGCTGAGAAGTCCCTGAATGAACTTAAAGCCCTCCCGTCTACTTCGGAGGCTCAGCTAGCAGCAGGTTTGGAATCCTCCATCAGCTTCGGGCTTTTTTGAGTCAACGCTGACCAACCAAGAGACTTGATCCGCAGGCCGCAATTTGCGAAGCCATTCATTCTAGCCTGCTACACCCGCCATGCCAAACTTGCGGCATTGGGCGTAGGCGGCCTTTCTAGATTGGTAGCTTCTGGGGCGCTGCCGGCCGAGCGACTCAGAGATGTTGTAGACGGTTTGCGGGAAACCACGAGTCTAAGTCCGTACATAGAGCCCTACATATCATACGGCTGTTTCTCACAGTTTCAAACCAGCAGGTCTTGATGTGCAGCTCAGAGTTCTGCAAATACTGCCTTCATTATTTCAACGCCATGAGGACAGCTTGAGTGGCCAACTGTTAGCCAATACGTTAGAAGTTTGTGCAACGTTACAAAATTCCAGAACAACCGCAGTTGCCAATACTGCTGCTGCAACCCTTCAGCAGCTGGTGGTATTTGCTTTTGAGAAGGTTGCTAAAGAAGATGGTTCGTCAATACATCTATCCCATATTCGGTCCCCATATGTACTGATATTATGCAGGCAAGGTGCCTGGTAATGGTGCCGTAACGGTCTCTTTTGGCGACGAGAAGCTCAGTATCTCTGCTGCGAGCCACGATGCCTTTCGGGTAAGTAAAACCGGTTGTTGATACTTTTATGGTTCTAATAACGTTCAAAGGTGCTTGACGATCTTTGTCGCCTCGTTGAAGGTGAAAGGCTTGAGTTCCTGTCTATCAAATCACTGTCTAGGATTTTTGTCCTGGAGCTGATCGAAAGCATTCTGGTCAATAATGATTCCAATTTCACCCAACATCCGGAGCATATGCATGTTCTCCGTTACCGCTTAATGCCGTTGGCCGTAAGATTTTTATCTGAGCGACATAATTTCCCGTTCACGGTTCGTGTAGCAAGGATACTGTTGCTTTTGCTGAAATCGCATCTACAGAGTTTAGCTGCTGAATCCGAGGTGGCATTGAGTCTTCTGATTCATTTGCTTGATACAGATGCTTCTCCACCATGGAAGCGCGCCATCTGCATGGAGATGTTTAGGAACCTCTATTCTGAACCAGGGTTGATTCGGCTCATATATCGGTTTTTCGACGAGCACGAAGGGCGAAAGAACATCCTTAGAGATCACATGGCTTGCTTGGTACGACTCGCCGCCGAAAAACCATCGCTGATAGGCGTGAGTCACCAATCAACGATACCAACCGCACCCGAAACGTCTGGGGATTCCCTTGAAGACCAGGTGGCTCTTGAAGCCGTTGGCGTGGCCGGTATTATTGGAAGCCCTTCCACAAGCACTGATGCAACTGGTATCAGCAGTCAATGGAGCCTGCTTCGGACGCCATACATTGAGACTCTAGACAAGCTGGAAGCGCCAAACCCCCCTGAGACTTATATTTATAGTCTTGTCCTCAACTCTATCAGCGCATTTTCGGAAAGCATCGCAAACTTCATTCTCCCGCTGGCGGTTGCTGAGACGAAAAGCAGACGGAAACGGCGAGACTCAGTGTCGAACAAATTCAAGAATGAGAATCCCGAAGATAAAGAGTCCCCTGGAGAATCAAAACCTTCAAAGAGTTTTTCTGTTCCGTTAAACCCCCTTGATCTTGAATCTCATCCACAATATGGGGATATTAAAATCACTGCTGGAATAATTGACGCTTGCTGGCCCGCCGTTCTCGCTACATCCTCTACCTTTCTATATGCCGCTCTCGACGGCGACTACTACCACAGTTTGGTACGGGCCTTTCAAAAGCTAACTCACGTCGCGGGTCTCTTGAGATTAAACACGCCAAGGGACGCATTTCTCACCACACTTGGCAAAGCCGCAGTTCCAGCCGACGCCCTTAATGCTGCCTCTTCAGCTGCACCGCTATCCCCTAGGCCAGAAGATCAGCATCTGCAATACCCAGATTCACCCATTCCTATATCACCAAGTGTGACAGATCTGAATAACTCAACTAATGTGAATCAAGGCGCCGTCCTTAACACACGGAATCTCTTGTGTTTAAGGGCATTGCTGAATCTGGGGATAGCTCTAGGTCCAACTTTAGACCGAACGTCCTGGTTTATAATTCTCGAAACCCTACAACACGCGGATTTGATACTCGGAATATCTTCCAAAGCCACTTTGAAACTCCCCCCGCAAAATAAGAATGAGGAAAGAGTTGCGGCAACTGGTACAGATTCTCTCAAAGGAAACTTTAACAACGAAATCTCTGCTGTCCGGGTAGCCGCGTTGAAAATGTTCGAAAGCACGCAAGACTACCCAGGCACATCCTTAAAGGTCTTCTTGACCGCACTTTTGCATCTTTCGAAAAATACGGAAGAGTATAAATGGGCCGCGGCAGAAAGTGAATCATCCACATCCTCCCTTCAAACGGGCCAGCACATTGGACGAATCCATCAAAATAAACGCAGCCTATCCATTGCGTTGGGTCCATCGCGAATTCAAGAAGATGAGCTTAGGTTTGTCCTTGTGAGATTGGGTGAGCTGGCGAAAGCGAACGCGGAGAGGCTCACAATGAATATCGATAATGAGCACATTTGGGACATTATTGTCAACAATTTAGTTGCTGTCACCCGAAATGACCACGTCAGCTTCCCCCTTCGTTCGAAATCTAGCGAAGTGCTTAACGATCTTGTTCTACACACGATCAAATTAGCAAATTCTCTAGAAACCTCAAAACGGAACGAAACCCAGCTTCGGGGCTTCCGTGCATTGAGAACCCAGATATCCGGATTATATGGACTGGGGCGTCGTCCAAGCTCAACAGCACGTGGAGGTGATACTCAAGTGCACGAACTTGCCCTCGAAACTCTCAAGACTATCTTAGAAGAGACCGGTGATTCGATAACTGCGGGGTGGGACTTGGTATTTGCATTGATATCAAGCGTTTTCGACACAGAGCAAAACCGACGCGATGAGGGAGACGAAGTTCTTTCATCTAGTCTGCGAGTCCCACGCGCTCCTGGAACTCCCTTTGCGAGGTCTGCGAAACTCGTGAGGACTGCCTATGACTCCCTTCAACTTGTTGCGACTGATTTCCTTGGCTTACTGCCCGCTACCTGCCTCCTTGATTTGGTAGAAACATTCTCCTACTTTACCGCTCAAAAGGAAGACTTCAATATATCGCTTGCGACGACAACTTCGTTTTGGAATATTTCCGATTTCCTTCGGGGCCAAATTGGTGGTTTTACCTCAGAAGGTGAGATCGATGTCACGTCTAGCGAAGACAGCTTGGCGGCAATGGCGAGAACAGCGGAATCGACTGTTTCTAAGAACGCTCTCTGGCTTTTACTACTGCTGAAAATTGTGCATCTTGCGACTGATAGCCGCACAGAAATTCGAAACAGTGCCATTCAGACTGTTATTCGAATTTTGGACCATTACGGGGAACAGATGCCGCCGTATGCTTGGCATTTATGTCTGAATCGCATCCTACTTGTGATGGCAGAATCCGTTCGATCAAGATTGTCAAATGCCTTGCAGTCAACTGGAACTGAGGATCATGCTAATCAAAAGGCCTGGGTTGAGACCGCTGTTCTCGTCACGAAGGGACTGTCGGATCTTATAGCTAACTTTTTCGACACAATCGTTCAGTATTCTGAATCTCGCCATTCATGGAGCCGGCTACTGCAATACTTTGACAGCATGTTGAAAACAAATGTGCTAGAAGTTGAGAGGTCAATTTTCGCAAGCTTTGCGGAAGTACTTTCTCGCGTAAAAAAGTGCCATGATCTTGGGCAGAAGGCATTAGGAGAAGCTTGGCTAATTTGGGCTACTAATAACCCTGCGGTTGAGGGACCAGGGTCAGAAGATTCGAATCAAGAAGCCTTGCTGGCTTATTTGAACACCTACAAACAGCTCTACCGTTTACTGAATGCTGAGATGGACGATGGACAAGTTGTCCGGGTTTTGACGAATCTCCAGTACTGCGTCTGGGAATCAGTCACTTCGTGCTACTCACCAGACCTGGAACGCCAGTCAGAGGTTCAAAAAGGGGTTATTGAATGCATAAGGGCTCTATGTGTGGATAAACCGTCGTCACAAGGCGCAGTCATCCGCTATTTGGGAAAGTTCACTGATAGTGCTTTGACAAAATGGTCGCCAACTCAACCGAAAGAGAAACCCACGTTTGTTGCGTTCTCGAAGGCTTCCCTACAGCTTTTGAGCTGGTATATTAGGGAGCACGGAGTAAAAGCAGATGTTCTCGCACAGAATACCCTTGGTGAGGCAATGGAGCATGTTGTGAACCCGATCTTGCACAAATATGATTGGCCCGGCAAAGATTGCGCACCTTATCTGTGGCAGGTTGCGACCACAACTGCATTAGACATTCTCCAGATCACCATACCGTGCATTGAGAAGGAGTACCATCGTCTTGAGCGTGAGACCATCGCCAATCTTTGGGTCCAAGTCATTGACTTAGCAAGGGGTATACTCTCCGCTGATAATTCCGACGAACATACGTCTCCCACGGACATAGAGGAGAATGAACGGTTTGATATTGGCGCCTTTAAGCGACTGCGAGCATTAATCATCCCATCCTTGGGGTCATCGCTCATCTCTGATAATATACGCCGCGATTTCGCTTTTACGGTCTTCAAATCGTCACTCGTACATCAATCACAACGAATAGATCAACCTCTAGAACACCTCAAGGTCGAACCTCTTCGAGATCTATACTGCGTGCGCCGGGGCCGTACAGTCGACTCACTGCCGACATCTCGTTCAAAGTTATCTTATCTCCTATTAGATGCACTATTCGACCTCGTATCGGCGCTTAACAACAGGAGCGAGTTCGATGCAGCGGCCGGTCCAGAGACGAAGGCATCATACGTTACTCTCGCAAAATCAATATCGCCGTATCTGATTTTACGTTGCGGAATGACATTGAGGTCTTATATTGCTGACCAACCATTACGAGGGCTCATGCCTCAACCTATTGCGGCGCGGAAAGAGCTCTTGTACCTTCTGCAGAGACTCGACGAGTTGCAGAGCGAGCCCGTGGCGATTCCAGCTGCCGGTCCAAGCGTCCCTTCCCGAGCGAACTCAAATCATCCCGAGGCTGGAGATGACCAGGCCAGGTACAGGAAGCATCTTGGATGGGTTTACCCTCTTGTTGTTAAGGCAGTGCCCGTTGCAGGAAAAGAGATGGATGATCGCGAGACTTTGGGAGCGTTGACGAAGATATTGGACTCTGTTGCGGGACATACGGCTCCGGAGGATTAATCCAAGTTCTTCTTGTTTGTGATTTTATATTGAATCTTGTTAGCAGAATAGGATGAAGAGCATATCTCCATCCCTTAATTTTGGCATTTTGAGCCTGGTGCCGTCATGTAGCCCTCATCGACCGGTCCCATACAATATCGTGCAATTCTCGAGTCCAAGGGTAGCCGGTGATGTTTGGTCGAGCTGCTCGCGTGAGGTGAAAGTCATTGTTCACATGACCTTATATGCTTAACCGAAGATTAAGCCATACCAAATCCATGAATTCACTGCCAAAAGAACCCAGCTCTCACCTTCACAGAAACGACTTGCTGTCGGCCTGCCCGAGCTCTAGTCTGAAAAGCAGCTTGGCGTTTCAAGCTTGTTGAGCTTAGGTCCCAATTGAGAGTTTGCCAGCAAAAATGAAGAGATCTGGATCCAGCACAACCGTTGTTGAAGGTTCTGAAGACGTGCGGGGGAGAACGTTATGCCAGAGCCATGATGGACGAATTCTCCACATACGGCTTAACCTGAACCTCTCTCCACAGCGCACATGTCAATTGATTCCCACAGTGGATATTTTTACCCCGGATTTTCGTGCTGGCTCCGAATTGAAGCGGTCCGTGATGTGAAGCCGATTTTTTTAGGCTCTCGAATACTCCGCAAGTTATTCTCCGAACTCGAAACGCTAAGGGCCATTGATGCGTTTGTATAGCAAATCCACATCTGACGGGCGTCAATGGGAACCATATACGGAGTAGCCATGTCTTACTCCTGGTCAACATCTAGGATTGCGATTTCGTTCTGGTCTGAATCTTGTATTGAACGCAATTTTCGACCAGCCGGAACAGGGGTTCTGTGGGAGTGCGCTGCAAGGGTCGTTCATTATTGTCTTCTTCTCGCTGAGCGGCATTTGCTGGCCCACATCCTCAGAATACGTCCGGAATTTGACAGGACATTATTGCTGTTCTTTGCTTCATACCACTGATCTCCTCTTTCGGGCGGGCTTTTCAGCAAAATCTGCGGGGAAACATGTGGATTTTTGATGGGTTTCCGAGGTTCGTTCACGATTTGAGAAACGCAGATTGTGGAGAGCCAATGCCTCGCCAAGATACATCGAACTTGTTATGCTTTGACTATAGTTAGGGTTGATGCTCCTGGCCAGTCGTCCCCGGTCAGCTCAACATCTCCCGCTGCTAAAGCCTGCTACGAGTAACATTCAAGGATAATTTTTTTGACTAACCCTCACAACGCGGACGACAATCCCTCTGTTCTTGCTCCATGCGCAAGGATATGAAATTTTTCTCCCTCCTTGCCAAGTGCTTTCCATGAAGATCGGACCTCGGAAACGACCACATGGCGCGGCTTCAAACCTGAACAGTTCTCCCACGATGGGTTGCGAATCCTAACCTTCTAGCCTTCTGCATCCTTAAAGTTTCGAGTTAAGCTATCAGGCCTGGCCGCAGCTCGCGTTGTTTGCTGCATCGTTGTCGATCGTTCCTTTATAGAGGGCCCGTTCCCCCCTTCTTTGTTCCGCTGGAACTATTAGACTTGGACGCTTCAGTTGAGTTGTTCTCTGCAAAAACAACTCACAAGAACATGATGGAGTCCAAACAGGCCTTGGAAACTCGCTCAGAGTCGAAGATGATGGAGGAGGAGCTTGAGAAGACTCAAACCAGCAGCCTGGGGAGAGATGCAGAGTCGGACCAGATGGACGAAGAAGAACTGCAGAGGCGACTCCGAAAAATCTAGTATGTGTCCTGTCATTTCTTTTTCCAATTGGGGCTTTGCTTCGTTGATCCGGAGTACTGACACCTATTAGCATGAAAGTTGATATCCGCCTCATCCCAATTCTGGGAGGTATGCACAGCGCCATTCTAACAACCTGGATGGTTTCCAGCTGCTAATGATACACAGCTCTCTACGCGATTAGTGGAATCGACCGCATCAATGTATGTCGCATCCAATCAATATTGTGGGAACCTTGGGGAACGAACTTCATTGACATGAGTTTAGTTATCCGCCGCCCGCGTGGCAGGAATGCACGAGGACCTTCACTTCTATATCGGCAACCGATACTCCGTGGTCCTCCTTGTTTTCTTCATAACCTATTTTCTCTTCGAGATTCCGAGTAATATAGCGCTGAGGAAGATTGGCGCTGCGCGATGGCTCTCCTTCCTCGCGATGAGTTGGGGTATAGTCATCATGTGTATGCATCTCCGTATACTGTCAATAATGGGCTTCATTGCTTACATCTTCTCAAGGTGCCGGCTTTGTCAAATCCTGGGTGGTACGTTACAGGGCGAACATATGTAACAGTTTATTGATATCAGTCGGGCTAATTGGCTCTTAGCCGCTGATTGTTATTCGATTGCTTCTTGGTTTATTTGAAGCTGGCTTTTTGTAGGTTCCTCCTGACCAGATGCAGATTTCCAGTGGCGCTAACCAAACGTATAGCCCAGGTTGCATGTATCTCATTAGTTGCTGGTATAGAAGATATCAGGTCCAACAGCGGTATGCGGGAGTCAGGACCTTATCACAACCTTGGTTTCATGCTGATCTTCTTTTCACTCAGAATTGCTTGGTTTTACTCCATTAATGTTGTCGCAAACGGCTTCGGCTCTTTACTCGCTTATGGACTCATTCAAATGGAGGGCCTCGGTGGCCTCCGTGGCTGGAGATGGATTTTCGTGATGGAAGGAATCATCACTTGCGTTCTCGCTATAATGGGATATTTCCTCATCATTGATTTTCCCGACAAGTTACTTCAGAAGAAATCTTTTCTGACGGCGGAAGAAGTCGAGCTTATCAAGTCCCAGTTAGAAAAGGATCGAGGAGACTCCGTCCACGACTCATTTACTGTCAGAAAGACTCTACAGACGCTACAACGCTGGCAACTCTGGATATAGTAAGACGCTCTTTCACCTACTCCATATCGGAATGCAAAGCCTGACTGAGATCGCTACAGCTCCCTCCTGTTTATGTGTCTCGCCATCGGTATCTACGGATATGCCTTCTTCTTGGTTGTTATTCTCCAGGGAATGGGCTACAGCGCTGGACGTGTCTTCCTTCTCTCAGCGCCACCGGCCATTGCCAGTGTCCCGCTCTCTATTCTTGTTTCCTGGCTCGCTGACCGAACCAAACTACGTGCTCCATACGTTGCGTTCATGGCAATTGTCTGCACAATTGGATATGTTCTTGTTGCCTATGCAAAGCAAAACGGCGTGAGGTACGGGAATATTTCACTTTCTTTTCCAGAACTTTGAATCTGTTTCTAACTTGATGTCACTTAGATACTTTGGTTGCTTTCTCGGTCTCGCGGGAGCAAACGGCTCTCTTCCAGCTGTCTTGGCGTGGCAGGCGAACAACATCAGAGGACAGAGTACACGAGCGTGAGTACAGTGCATACTGTTTTCAAACCCCAAATGCATCGGTCTAATTACACTCATTCTATAGCGTCGCATCAGGTCTTCAGGTCGCCTTCGGTGCTATTGGTGGCATCTACGCTTCCCTCACGTTTATGGAAAAGGAAGCACCAACCTATTTCAGTGGGCTGTGGGCTGGAATTGTATGTTTAAAACACATTTTTCAACCCTCTATTACTGTTCTTGCTATTTTGTTTATAACAATTCCACTGACACACTCTGGTATAGGCCGCGCAACTATTTATGGTGGTCGCCTGCGCAGGAATGTCGGTTTACCACTTTGTCCAGAACCGCAAGGCAGCGAGAGGGGAGATTGTGATTGAAGGGCTAGAAGGGTTTAGATACACTTATTAGACAAGGGAAGTGTGCAAGTGTCACAGGACATGAAGGCAGCGGCCGTTTTATGAACATAGGATGGATAATATGGATTTCTGCAGGCTACATATGGGTGCAGATCCTAGAATAACTATAACCTTGCAAACGCAGTTGTGAAGGGAATTGATATTGATGACATACAACAAGCCATGGCGACGCCCGTCCGCTATTTAGCCATCCGTTTCGTTTCAAATCCCCTCCGTTCAAAATATTTGGGTATTATTGCTATTGATACAAGCAAATATGCACATAAAGACGATCTACCCTTGATCTGTCTGTCAAAAAAAAATAAAAAATAAAAAATAAAGAATAGGACCACCGCTATCAAGACACCTTTAAAACGCCCGGACCCTGTATGTCATTATATACGTAAAAGAACCATCATCATCCACGTAAAGCGTTGAATTCTGGGCCCTTACGCCGTAGCAGACACTTCCTGTCCTTCATGAGTCACCGAATCTGTCCCCGCATCCGTGCTTTGCATTTCCTCACGGCCACCTCCACTTCCCATCTGGGTGTGCGGTGGAATGTTCTGCTGCAACTGCATTTGTTGAGGCCGGTGCTGTTGCTGCTGGGATGGCGCACCAGGAACGGGTGGGAGCTCTGGGGCTTGTCTGTATAGTACGATTTCGGACTGTTTGAAGTAGCGGCGCGCATCTAGGGGTAGAAAATAATGATCAGTCATGAGATACTTGAGAAAGAGGTTCACTGATTGTTTCAACTGTGGTGATGTCGCATTGGGCTTAAGCACTGTTTGGTTCTTTCCATTCAGGTTTAATACCCAGGTTGACGACAAACCGGAGCTTTTGCTGGATGAACTGGATGGTGTTCGAAGCGGTCCTGTGTAGTGGCCGAGATGCGGGATGGTGTGTAAAATAGGGGTGTGTGGGGCTGGGCTGAGACAAGCCACTAAAGTCGGTGTAGGCCAAAAATGTATCAAAGATGGATAGGAGACGAATCAAAGAAAGTGTTTCAAGAGGGTATCCCTGTGTTCTCGTGGGCTTTTAAGGTTTCAGGCCCGTGCCCACGACGGCGGAGAGGATTTCTCAGGGGCAACCGTGCGCCAGAAGGAAAAAGCATGCTCAAAGAGAGAAAAGTGATTTTGCGATAGGCGGAGTTTCAAGTGCCATGACTCACCTTCGTCAATTAGAACCAGGCTTAGATAGTATCTCGTCGAATATTTCTTGTTGACGTCGCGAAACGTTGGTGTGAGGTCGAATCCACCAAGGAATAATCTGATAGGGATGGTCTCTCCTATTAAAAATCGAACAGAACCTGTCAGCTAACCACGATATTCGTTCCGCTCGCCCTGACTCCATAACAAGACGTGGCACGATGGGGAAGATAGTAACAATCAACAGGAAAATTCTGGGAGGGATAACCTCACCTCTTGATGGGGAACCATCCATAATCTACAAGGTATAAACGTCAGCAAACTACTGATCTCCCTAACCAAAAAGACATAACATCACCCACCTCAAATCTGACAAGGGTTTCGCTCTCGTTATACTGATTCGGCGGCGAGCCTGTTGTTTCTCGTCGTATAATCGACAGTTCCATATGCTTTATCTTCAATCGGACCAGCAAAAAGTATATCCTGCCAACAATAACATCCTTCAAATGATATTTGGATTTGGAGTATTCGAATTCAATGTGTAAACAGTCTTCGATGCCCACATCCATCTTGATAGCGCTGTTGGTCTCCGGCGGCATCTTGTACGAGTAGACCCAAATATCCTTCTCGCGCACAACGTCTGCTATCCTGCGGGATACTGTGACTTTAACGAAATATCGTAGCTTCACATTGATGCCATTGTATGACTCATATTGCTTCTCGACATTTTTGAAGTTGAAGGGAAACGTTCGAGGGTGTTGGAGTTCGCCCGGAGCAGCGAGCTCCTGCACCAGGGAGAGGAATTCGTAATGATTTCCGCGATCGAAGAACATCTCTATCCAACAGATAACGCGTGTCAGTTAGCATCTTGTATCAACCATAACCACAGCGCATTGATGCTCTACGCTGTTAATTAAAGAATGGCATGACATCAGGCATACCAATCATTCCAATAAACTGCACCTTAATGCCAGTATGCTCTAACCGCTTTCCATCCTTAGGTCGAACTGTCACTGCGCCCTTGACAGACTCTCCATCCATATACAGCGGCGCCTTCTCACGCCTATTCTTATCGAGCTTGATATCGACCGTTTCGCGCTCGTCGGCATTGTCGAGGACGATGTCGATGTCGACAGGCGTGGAGAAGAAGAACGATGACATTGTGGCGGAGATGCCGGAGTTAAAGACTAGAATTGACTGGATAGAAACGCACCCAGAGCTTCATGGATATACCACCCAGGGATATTTTGAGCACTGGCGATGAGAGCTGGTTCTCGCACCTGGACTGCGAACGAGTCGTTAGGCGGTCGTTGAATCGCTGATTACGTAAGCGACAGCTTGCCCGCGTACCCGTGCCCTCACAGCCTCATCGTCATCGTCACTTGTCCTCAACAATTCCTTCCGACTCGCCAGCGACAATCCATTGATGAATCGCATTGAGAATGGGATTACCAACTACGAGTTGATTTTTGAGGGGTGAGGAAGATACTGTAAACTTATTGCCCACTATCCTAAGTACCAGGTTGAAGCACACCACTCCCGTATCTCCCCAGAGAGCATTGAGCGGGATGAAACGAACAAAGCTCCGATCGCTCTGATCCGCGTCGGCGAGCTCTACTATACGGAGTATAGTTCGAACGTCAGCGGGGCACGTCTGCATAGTCGCATTGTGATGACTTCGTTCAGAATGTGACGATTCCATAACCCCTCACTGTTAAAGCGAGGACATTCAACGATGGTTCAAAGTATGTACTGTACGACCACTCGATGGATTGCTGGCATTGGACAAAGAGAAAGGGGGTATCCCTGCCTTGGTTCCTCGAACACGACCGCGGGGTAATAATAGAGACTTCAATGCCTGACGAAGAGAACTTCGGTTGATATTCCCTCGTATTGCGGGGAGTATCAATAAAATGATAATTGTCAATGGTGCTGCATACTGTACATATGTAGCTCAACTGGTGGCTATTCTTGCACAACATCAGCATCGAGCCAACGATGTTTCCTCACCCACAGACTAGAGATTCAAAAATACTCCAACGCGAGTGTTATCCAATGAGGTTCTCCTCGGGAGGAGAAGAAAAGGGCATTGTTCGGAGTGAGATTATCATTCCACCCAGGCCTGAGCTGTCATTGAGTTGCATGTCCAATGACAAAATAGCAATAGGCCAAAACTGTGAAGCGGGGAGCTTTTGCTCTAGTCACTCGAACCATCATCGAGTATCTTCCGAGAGCTATGTATGTAGATACAATGTTGCATGCATATGCGGGATGGTATCATAACTGAGCATCTCCCGCAAGGCAACCAGGTTCATGGATGAATTGTACTGCGTGGACGGAGATAAACATACTTAGCTTCTCATGCCTCTGCAGGTGTTTGCGCGGGGACACGGCCATTGAACCTATATCATTTGCAGACGCTGAGTTTTAAGCTATCAACGCAGCCGCGTTGCTCAAGCGATTGGGCAAGAAGTGGTCCAACAATTGGGTCGACATACATGCATATCAAGATATGCACAGAACGATACTAACATCGCGACAGTTTAAGAGCCCGTCACTGAGAGTTGGTCAAGAACTGCGGGGGAATTAAAAGCTTTCCCCACAGTCTGTCCACATGGACTATGGAAACTCGTTGAGATTTGTCCGTTTGCTGACGTCTTGCCTGCGATCCGCCATCAGCGCCGTGTAACCAGAAATAATCATCTCTCACTTCTCCCCTCTCCTCTGAAGGACGATTGCTAGGGGGAGCTGCACAGCTCATAAAGACCCTCGGGCTCTCGCACTAACGCGCCTCACCGGAAGCTGGCGACGCAATTGGACGGAATCGACCTTTTTTCCGTTTGTGCTGCAAGTTTATTATCGATGACCAGCGCGCAGGAAGCTGAAGGAGAGGGACCGTCTGTTGGTCAAGGGTGGAATTCCAGCAATGCGGCTTTGAGCCGCGGCCCGTCCCTCGAGTCGCCGTCACCAGTCTTGTAATGGGCGAGGGAGTCTGGTTTGCGATTTTCGTCGATATTCGGCAGTCAGCTGAATTCATGGATTTCCTGGCCAACAACGCATGTATGTACATATGTACATATGTATGTATGTAACTATGCCGCTAGCCCGTAGTGGATGTGTGACAGGGAAATTTCCCTTAACTGTCCAGACAGAGGGCTCCGTTCATGGTAGCACTGTCTTTTGTTCTTCAGCACCTTCGACGACGATCGCCCAACGACGCTGATGTGTCAACCATGGGATCATGGGATGAGGCCGATACTCGATTCAGTAAATGCCCATTTGGGCTCAGTTTCGAAGCAACGTGAAGCCTGGAATTCGACGTATCTGACCTTGGCTTCTCTAGCCTTGTCCGCTCGTGACTTAGCCGCGTAGGACTCGCGATTATTGGCCTCGTGCCTAAGGCATACCACAGAGTCCTGTTTGAGGAGAATCGACAAGTCGAATAGCCCGTGAGGTCCTGACCATTGGACATTCAGCCCTTAAGACGGGTTTGAGATTCGACTCTTCCACGCCAGGAAAATTGTCGGCTTGCTTCGCCACTCGTTTGCTTCCACATTCCGCCATTTCCGATGGACGCCTGAGCGCACGGCTCAAAGGCGACCGACTATATTGCTTGTTTGGTTTGGCCATGGACGTTGACGAGCCGTTCCAACTTCGAGATCAACATGGTTGACATGCAATTGTGGTCAGCTTTGACTTGTGTCGACAGTCATGACAGTTTCGTGTTGTATCTTATCGTGGTGGGACACCCTGCAGGGACTCTGCAGACTGACTGCTGCTGTTGGACCGTCAACCCATGTCAGCGCCGTTTCTCCACGTTTCCTTGGCCGGCATGGGAGTCAGCGAGATGTGACGATGCTCTATTTTCGCTGAACAGAGCCTCACATGATCCCATGATCCTCGGAGCCCGAACCAACAGTAATACCATCCTGATGGTGATGTCTCTCTGGTGGTGGTGGTTGACGGTCTCAATCGCAGTCCGTTTCATCCCCTTTCAAACAGATTGCTGTCTCGTCACATCAATCAAGGTTTAATGAACCCCAGACCAGCCCCGTGTGGCCCGTTCGACTGTGATATATCCCGTCACCGGCAAGGAACAGATCCCAAACGACCCAGCATCGGTTGTTCTCCGGCTCCCAGAACCGTGATACCGGGTCCAATAAGGCCCCTCCAAAATCCCGTTCGTTCAGCTGGAGCTAATCCCATTTACGCTTATTTTCCAAGCCCAATTCCTCCCCCAAAAAGCCCGCTCGCGTCTCCAATCATCGATCTGAGCTGTCTTTGAAGATCCCCTCTCCGCTTGACTCGGGGCTTCCAAGATTTCGCTGCCTCTGGGGATATTTTTAAATAAAGTCAGGAGTGCCCCCTGCCCACCATGGCTTTTCTTTTCTTTTTTTTTTTTTTTTTTGGATATTCCGTAGTCATTTTCAGACTAGAGCCAGATCCCTCTGTTCTAGAATATAAACATCATACCCACCTTTCCCGCCCTTGAATCTTTTTTTCCCATCTCCCCTTTAAATGCAACCGGTCTCACTTGATGCTTTTGATCATTTGACTCCTTTGATACCGTGAGAAGCAGCCAATTTTCCCACCAATATCCAACATACTTTCTGCCGCTCTGGCCATAGTTTGGGTGGCAACAGCAAACAAAGCAACTGAAGAGGAAGAAGAAGCTCCAGCTAGCCGAAATGCTATCCACGGAAGAGCCTGCCCGCCGCCGCTATATCATGGCTCCTGTCACAGCAAGACCACTGAGTCGACACCGGCCCCTGTCCCTCAAGCACTCGATGCCACACCCTGCAGAGTCTCAGACGGCCATGCAGCACATCTGGGTCATAACTGGCCCCGCTGGCTGTGGGAAGACCACCGTCGGCCAGGGGCTAGCAAAAGAATTAGATCTTCCATACATAGAGGGAGATGATGTACGCCGCCGCCTCCTGAACATCTCTTCCCTCATAGAGATCACTCCAAAGCTAACCAAAAGGGCACCTCACCCTGCATAGTTCCACACCAAATCCAACAGAGACAAAATGGCCAACGGCATTCCCCTCACCGACGCAGACCGCTGGGACTGGCTCATCCAGCTACGCAAAGCCGCCATCAGCCGCCTCACCTCCAAGCACTCTCCCTCGGGTGTCGTCGTCACCTGCTCAGCCCTCAAGCAAAAATACCGTGACGTCATGCGCGTGGCTGCGTACGACCATCCGTCCGTTATGATCCATTTCATCTACTTGCGTGCCGACGAACAGACCTTGCTCCAACGCGTCCGGCAGCGCAAGAACCACTATATGAAATCAGACATGGTTCATTCGCAGCTGGAGAATCTGGAAGAGCCGAATGCAGAGTGGGATGCCATCTCGGTGGATTGCGCGGCGAGCCCGGGCGAGGTGCAGAGACGCGTGAATGCGGCTGTGCAGAATAAGCTGGACGAATACAAGTGAAATAAAGTGGTTCTCCGGAGAGGGCGTGTTCGTTTTCTCCGAGGGAGGGTTATCAGCTGCTCGTCTTCGTCTGCGTGGGGAACTCGATGAGCAAATATTGCAGGGGACCTTTGTTTAGAATCGCGCGATGCTAGTTTGTTGGACAACAACAACTACGAGTACGAGCGCCTATAACCGACGTTTTATACGGATGACGCATGGACAACCCCCCTGGCTGAAAAGATTCCTTATCGAAGCGAAGCCCGAACGACTGATACGAGCACTATTCTTTGTCCCCGAGCTTTCCGATATTTCCTTTAGTGCTCTCTCTTTCGTCCCTCTAGCGATTCCCCCGGTTCGAGCGACAGGCGCATTTGGAGTCATAAAGGGGGTATCTGTGTTTTTCTATTCCGCTATCACTGCTATATCAATTGTAATTCCTAATTCCTTATTTCTCTCTCTCTCTTTCTGCTCTATTATATCAAGATGGAAGTCATGCAACCTCGCTGCATTGTTAGGCGGATACAAATGGAATACAGTACACTCGCTGCGTGACATCTCTCCTGACAAGCCATGGATGCTGTCTAGGTTACAGTTTCGCACGGCTCTGTACAACTGCTCTTGAAGAGGTCTCAAAGTTGAACAAATACTGTCAGCAAGGCTGACTGATTCCGCGCCCTGACGCGTGAGACAATTTTGTCAAGAGCCAGGCCGGGGGAAGCACACCCCGGACGCGTAGAGGCTGAATAAGCAGGCATCCACAAGAGGGTCATGTGACCATACCTATTTGCACTATCCAGGCAACGTCCCTGAGTTCACAGTATTGTGGTCAGTCTCACCAGCATTCGACTCACGCCAGGAGATGCTTATGGTTCAAAATGTCAGGTTGAGATGATGTGTGAGACAATACGGAGTACACCGCCGGAAATATAACAGTGCTTCTCCACCTGTTGCAGAACCTGAAAACCTGACACTTATCTACCAGACACTCCTTGGGATAGGAACAGACCAGTACCCAAGACGAGATGAGTTGGGATGAGATGGGATGAGAGCACAAAGGCCATATTCGCCTATAATCGCTGTTTCAACAGCGTGTACATCATGATGTCGTCGCCAAAAAAAGGGAGGGTATCCACCTCCGTTGATAATCCCCGCGTCCTCAGAAACCCAACACACTCATACCCTGATCCTCCTACACGGCCGCGGCAGCAATGCAGCACGATTCGACCAAGAACTCCTCCGGTCCTCAAACCTGTCTGCCCGTCTGCCAACCGTGAGATTCATCTTCCCCGCCGCAAGCAAACGGCGATCCACGGCGCTTCAGAGGATCCCGATCAATCAATGGCCCAACAATGCTTCGTTCGAGGATCTTGAAGTGCGACCGGAGTTGCAGATTGAGGGGCTGTGTGAGACGGCGCGGGTGCTGCGGGGGATTGTTGAGAGTGAGGTGCGTGTTTTGGGGCTGGGGAGGGGAGGGTATCGGAGGATTGTGCTGGGTGGGCTGAGTCAGGGGTGTGCGGCGTGGGTTTTTACGTTGTTTGGTGGGGGGTTTGGGGAGGGTGGGGATGAGGTGCTGGGTGGATTTGTGGGGATGAGTGGACGGTTGCCGTTCGAGAGGGAGTTGAGAGGTATTGTACGGGATTGTGGTGAGGTTGATGCGATGGAAAGCAGTGACATGTTTGCATTGATCAACGAAAATATCGGTGTCTTGGGCTAGTGACGATGATGGCCAAAACGAAAATACAGACGTTGCTATCACAGATGGGCAGTTTTCCAAACTGGAGGACCTGGATCCCTTTGAACGATCAGATGATGAAGAATCTGATTCGCCAGAAATCCAAATGCTCAACTATATCCGTGATGTGCTCGACCTCCCTCCGCTTTTACAGCAGCCACACCACTGTGGAGTTGCACCACAGGATGTGCCAACAGTGCACCTTTGTTGGCCACGGCACTGCAGATCCCAAGGTACCATTCCACCTTGGACAGGGCATGGCCGATTTCCTTTCAGATACACTCCATATGGATGTGACATGGAAGATTTATGAAGGATTTGGACACCGGTATATGATTCCAGGTGAAATCGATGATATTATTTCCTTTTGAATATCAAAGTGAGCATCCCCGCCTGTGAGTTGAAGGGCAGAGATGTCGAGGAGCGGGAAGTGGATAATTAGTAAGAGTATCTCCCAGAGCTGCATACTATCGCTAAGTTTGCATTGTTCAATGTGTAAAGGAATATAGTATAGGGTAACTATTTCACATCTATATGCCCAAGCAGTCGCAGAGACGGGCATTGGTATATTTGTCACAATCAGAACACATGTGTATATAAAAGTTGGACATTTCTAAATGATGAAAAACCTCCCCAGACCCAGACATATTTCATGTCAAAACCAGGAGATGCTGTATGCTCTCCAAAGGCCAAAACAAAAAACGACGTAAAATCCATCCCGAGGTATACAATCGTGCAGCATATAATAGGTATTTTAGACATCAAGATCCGTACGGATACTCCGTACCGAACGTGGCGGGTTTATTTCAACGCCAACAGCATCGTCTCGGGAGCCTCGACGTACATTCTCACTTTCTCTGCCATTCTCGCCATCGTCGCACCATCAATGACACGATGGTCTGCGCTCCAGCTGAACGTCATCTTCTGGTCCTTGACAACATTGTCATTTGCGTCAAAGACAGGCACGTTGCGGGCTTTGCCGACGCCCAGAATGGCAACTTCCGTCGGGACTAGGACGGGCGCAACATAAGTTCCGCCAATGGTACCGATGTTGGAGACGGTGATTGTTCCACCGCTGAGATCGGAGGGAGTGAGTTTGCCGGCACGAGCGATGCCGCTGAGACGAACGAGTTCGGCAGCAATGTCTGCGACAGAACGGGCTTGGACGTTCTTGATGTTAGGTACCAGAAGGCCGGTGGGAGTATCCATGGCTACGCCAATATTGTGATTTGATCTCATCACAAGGGCGGGTTTGTTGGGGTTTGTAGTGGTGTCGACTCTAGCGTTAAGAAGGGGGAAGTCTTGTAGGGCAAGGGAGACGGCTTTGATGATGAATGGGAGGTAGGAAATCTTTTGGGAATCGGTAGGATGCGAAAGAATCTTCTTTCTGATGGATGAAAGGGCGGAGATGCTGAGCTCATCAGCGTAAAGGAAGTGTGGGATCGTGAGGGATTTGGTCATTGTCTTGAACATCTGAGATTGTATGGGCGTCAGAGATGCTGATGTCTCGACCTGTGGAGCACTCAGGGAGGGAGTCGGCGAGGAAACCGATGCGGCGGCAGGTGCTGCAGCTGGTGCTGCAGCCGGCGAATCTTTTTCAGCAAGATATCTGAGCACATCCTCCTTCATCACTCTGCCATCCTTTCCTGTGCCAGTTATTTGGGTGATGTCCAAGCCATGGTCTTTCAAGAGTCCCCGGACGGCTGGTGTCGCGAACGTAGCAAATTTAGACCTTGGTGCAGTTGGAGGCGCCTCAACTGGCACAGGTGTCGCCTCAATTTGCGCATGGCTAGTCTCAGCTATGACTTCATGAGCAGCTTCCTGGGCAATAGCAGCTGTCGATGTTGTTGGTTCCGGGGCTGGGGTTGGCGCTGCTTGTTGCGCTGCAGGCGCCTTTGTCTCCGGATATTGAGCATCGTCAACTTCGATGTCGCAAAGGGCCTGTTATAACATTAGTACCCAGCAAACTATATACAGGCGATTGAGATATGTACCATTCCAGTTGGGACTGTGTCATCAGCTTGAAAATGCAGCTTCTTGATGACACCCTCATATCGCGACGTAATCTAGGATGAGGTGATTAGCGTGCGCGCTTCAAACGGCGACGAGCAACATACATCATCGACTGCCTTGTCTGACTGGTACTGGCACAGCGGTTTCCATTCCTCTATCCTGGCGCCTTCCTCGACGTACCACTGAATGATCTGGACCTCCGTGATACCTTTTGATCGACGCAACATTAGCTTCCAGTCCCAAGGACGGGGATTCGGCGCAACAGGCTAGTTGTTACATACCTTCACCAACATCCTTCAGCACTTGGGACCGGATTCCCCATGGAATCGGCGTGCTGTGAAATCGCCGACGGGAGCGGTGGTTGGGCCCTGAGACGTGCGGAGCGGCGGGCAGGATACGGCTTGTGATGCGGGAGTTGAGTGCCTTTTGGAGCGATCCTCTGCAGTATAGGGATACCATTGTGTACGGAGGGGAGAGGCAGAGTGAATTGGACCAGGACACGGCTCTCTTGTGCTGCAGAGAGGTTGGAGAGAAGAGGATATTCTCTTCGTCTCCATAAAATAGTTGAATCGCTGAAGGATTGTCGCGGTCAAGCAGCGGGCGCACCACCGACAATAGCCGCCCGCCGATAAGCACACGTGACGTCGGTCTTATCGATCACTTGGCATCTTCTAGCCATTACGAGATTAGCGCTGCCCTAGCATTTAGCCCTAATTGCGACACGCGGCCGCAGCGGTCTTCCGGGGCCGACGACGAGGCCGAAGACGACCTGGACATTGGAGGTTGGGATGATATGAAAGAGGAGGATTTCTTCTCTGTTCAAAATATGGTAGGGTGTCTGTGATTTCGGACGCATTGCAATCTCATCCATATTGTTATGAGTCCCTGCCCATCATCGTACAGTACGTGTGAGCTTTGTTACAGTAGACCGAACCTTTGGTCAACCCCGCCGCGCCCGTGCCAACTCAGACATCCCCGTCTTTTCGTCTCCCGACTCTCGTCTCTTTTTCTCGCTGCGACCAAAACATAGCCGGAGAGTTTTGATCCCGATCTTTGTAACAGGTTTCCTTCGTTCAGCCCTACATAGAACTAGGGCCTCTTTCATCCGATTCCCTCTCCTGAACCCCACTCTGCATAGGGATTCATTCATATCTTCACACTTCTTCTCTAGTCAATATATACTCAATTGACACTGTTTCTTATCCTTTATTTCAGATACTGTCAATAGAAGTGGACACCATGGTTGCGAAACATCTAACCATCCGGAATCTCACACCGAACGTCATTGAGTTGAAGCATGTGGAACGCTTTGCTCCTCCAGATATCCCCAGACCAGACATCAAGAACATCACCAGGTCATTTTCAACCTTGATGAACAATATCACAAGATCTGCAAATGAGGTTGACACTGTTGCGCACGGTTCAGAATCCTTTTCCCGGCAGGATGTCTCGGTCCGGGTAGAGCCATTCAGAACGCTCAAGACTGACATCTGCGCATACGAGAACTCTGACAAAGAACGGATGAAGTTGACCTTTGAGGTGCAAGGAGAACGACACCAAGTCCAGACACCGGTACCAACCAGCGATTCAGCTACCATGAAAGCGTTGAGTGATAACCCGCGTTATCGGCTGACGGGGATCTATATCACCCCTGAATCCCATCTGGCGATATTCTCGTCCGCAAATCTGAACTCCTGGATGAAAGAGCTTCACGATGACACGCTACTGTCCGCTTTATCCATCCCAGGAACTCACAACTCTCCAACCTGCCATATTGCTCCACCATCGGTGAGATGCCAGGCCGTCAGCCCACGAGAGCAGCTCGAAAATGGTGTCCGGTTCTTTGATATTCGTGTTCAGCCCCAATTCCCCGACAACCCAAGCAAAGACAATCTTGTTCTTGTCCACAGCGTCTTTCCCATCTCGCTCACGGGAAACAAGTATTTCCGTGACCTTGTCAATGAAATCGAAGCGTTCCTCGAGCGCAATCCATCCGAAACATTGATTATGTCTGTCAAACGGGAAGGACCAGGAAAGCACACAGATGCCCAAATGAGTAAGATTCTCTATGACCACTACGCAAAGGACCCGTACAAATGGTACACGGAGCCCAAGGTCCCCGCGCTGGCCGAAGCACGAGGCAAAATCGTCCTGATCCGCCGTTTTGGCTTGGAAGACAGCCTCAAACGAGAATGGAACGGGCGAGGCTGGGGTATCGATGGAAGCGGATGGGCAGATAACACTCCCCATGCAACGTGCCCTAGTGGAGACATCTGTATCCAAGACTTCTACGAGGTCCTCGAGTCGGAGAATATTGACAAAAAGATCGAGTATGTCACGTCGCATCTTGCCAGGTCTGCAGCGCAGTGCTACCCGCTCGGCATATTAAGCTCGGAAAACAAGGACGACAAAAATAAGAACCCATTCTACGTCAATTTCCTGAGTGCAAGTAACTTTTGGAAATTGCAGACTTGGCCGGAGAAGGTCGCTGCGAAATTGAATCCGGCCATCGTGGATTACATTTGCCGCAAGCATCACGAGCATGAAGAGGGAGATTGGTCAACGGGAATATTGGTCTGTGACTGGGTGGGACTGGACGGTGACTGGGACTTGGTGAGGTGTGTTGTGGGTATGAATACGAAGCTGATGGTGAAGCAGAGATAGTCCATGTTGTTTTCAGGTGTATTTCGTCGTTACCTTTGGATTCCGGTGTCTTTAGGAGAAGCAGTCTTGTTGAATGCTGGCTATTCGCAGATAGCTCTTCTGTGTATATAGATGCGACTTCCATGCTCGTGGTCTGGGGGTGTTTCAACATCCGTCCAAGTAACGTATATGAACAATCTTCAAAGTCTATTGCATCCTATATAGTACATGATTTTGGCCTAGCATACATACCAAAGAAAGCAACGCAACGGCATGTAACCGCCCCTCTCCATACACCTGAAAATTCCCATTCTACTCCTCCTTCTTCCCACCAATCTGCTCCTCCTCCAAAACACTCCTCCGGCTCTCCATCGTAAGATACAAACTCTTCCCCGCACCCTCCAAAGCCCCCGTGAGACTGGCACCCGCAGCCTGCAACAAATACGCCAACTGGCCCCGCAAGCCCGCCAAACCACCCTCGATTCCACCAATCCATTTCGTCCCTTCACTATCAAACGCCTTGCCTTCCACCCTAGCACCCAACAACCCCAACTTCTGCAACCCAGACTGTGTCGCGATCTCGTAGTATCCGGGGTTCGCGCGACGAGTTGGAGCAGGGAACGCCGGTGGACTAGGCGCCAACACGGACAGTACGGCCTTGACGTGCTCCGGCGACACGAGTGGGAACGACACGATTGCAATCGGACCCATCAGCAGCGTAGCTAATTCATGCTTGCCGCGCTTATCCAATACGGCTTCATACGCTTCGCGAGAAAGGTCATGCGTCCACCCGGATGACGATGCGGTCTCAGGACGGTAAAAATCGACAACGCGCAAAGCAGCTTCAAAGATGCTGGTCTGGATGGTTTGAATCTTGATCGTGTCCGCGAGCGGAGGGAGATCTGTCCGTTCCTTGGCCGCTTGTTCGCCGTCGACTTTGCGCAGGGCCTTGGTAAGTTCGCGACGGATGTTTACCCATTCGGTAGATTTGAGATTGTTGTGCTGGAAGAAGAGAATCAAGGGCATCGTGCGCAGGAGAGAGGCATATTGGCGATGGAGCTGGGATTTGCGGTATTCGGGGCGGCGGTGCGAGGGTGGTTGGACATCGAGGTAGGAAGGTGTGGACGCGGCGGTGGTGGACGGAGCTGTGGCGGCGGTTCTGATGTGATTCAGGGAGGGTATTGAGGACTGTGGGACGGCTGCAGCGGAGATCGCGAACCGCGACAGTCGTTTGCTCTCATGGCGGAGATACTGGGAGAATGTCGAGCATGTCGAGAGGCGTATTCTTGGAGGCATTGGGGCGGCCAATGTGTGTGAGATTGGGCGCAGCTCGGTACTTGAGCACTCCTTCTAGTCTCTCAAGTCCCCGTGATAGCAATTGACCGGGGAGACAGGCGGTTTAACGGATATAATCACCTTGATACTCAGCGTCCTGGATGAGATGCAAATCATTCCGCCAGATTTTGTTACTTCAATACCGTACCCGCCATACCGCTTACCTCAGCATAAAATACCAGGGACCGGAGTCGGAGGCGGTGAATAGTTCTGCTGGGCGCTGACTGTGCTTCCCGTCGGAGCGCGAATCGGCGGGGCAGCAATGCCGCAGCCATTCACATCTTGCAGCTTGGGCACCTTTCCACGGAGTCTCGGACAAAGAACTCTGACACATCGCAACATTGGAATTCGGGCTATTGAGACCTTTCTTCTCTATTTTATATCTTCTTCGATAACATCTCCCATTGACTTCTGCTACTCAATTGCTACCAACGAAGCTTACACGACTAAAAGAAAACCCCCACCACCGTCCACAATGGCGACCGAGGTCAAGCCAGAGCCCATTTCGATCTCGCCTCTCCTCCAGAGACTCGCATATCCGGAGAGCTCCAAGATCCAGGTCTCAGCGGGAGAGATCGCTTCAGCATTCGCATTGATCTTCGAGGATCGCTTGTCCATGATCCAGACTGCCGCACTCCTCACACTACTACATTCCACCGGACTGGACAAAGATTCAGATGTCATTGCGCAATGTGCTAATCGTATGCGAGAAGCTGCCCAGCAGACGGAGAAAGCGCCATTGAGAAAGGTCCTACGAGAACGAGGCCGAAAGGAAGGTACCTATCGCGGGGGACTGGTATGTGACTGTGACTCATCGAGAGAACTCACGCCATTGCATTTGGAACTGACAAGGGTCCGTTGAAAGTGTGACATCGTTGGTACTGGCGGAGACCAGCATTCCACCTTCAACATCTCCACGACCTCCTCCATTATAGCATCGCCACTGTTGATGATTGCAAAGCATGGGAACCGAGCACAGACGTCCTTCTCCGGTTCGGCCGACGTCCTGAACGCAATTGCACCTAGGGCACCCAATATATCCGCTGTCAATTCATCCAATCTCAACAAGGTCCTTGATGAGACCAACTATGCCTTCCTGTTCGCCCCCAACTTCCATCCGGGCATGATGTATGCCAACCCAGTCAGACGAGCCTTGGGTCTCCGAACGATATTCAACCTCATGGGTCCTCTTGCCAACCCAGTGGAATGGGCTCTGGAAGCGCGGGTGGTTGGCGTCGCATATCAGAGTCTGGGGCCTGTTTTCGCTGACGCACTTCGATTGAGCGGAGCCAAGAATGCACTGGTAATCTGTGGCGACGAGGATCTCGACGAGATAAGCTGTGCCGGAAACACGAACTGCTGGAGGCTTTCAGATTACCCGAACCCAGCTTATAAGGGGCCCGATAAACCAGAGTGGGACAAGGACAACGATGACACTAGTGATGACGATGATGAGACAACTCCCAGGACCCTTGTGAAATTGGATATGTTCCACATTCACCCATCTGATTTTGGCTTACCAACTCATCCGTTGTCTGAGGTTGGGGGAGGAAGGCCACCCCGAGAGAATGCGCAGATGCTGATGAGCATCCTACGCAACGAGCTTCCCAGAGATCATCCTATCCTCGACTTCGTTCTTATGAACGTGGCTGCGTTGCTTGTCGTCTCGGGCATTTGCGAAGCGGACACTAGTAACATGGGTCCTGGAGATGATGGAAACGTCATCAAAGAGCGTGGTCCAGGTGGGCTTAGGTGGAAAGAGGGTGTAAGGCGTGCGCGCTGGGCGATCGAGAGCGGAGAGGCCTTGAAGTGCCTCGAGAAATTCATCGACGTCACAAACAGGCTCTGAGGGTAAAAATCGGAAACGACTATTAAAACTTCTTCAACAATAATGGACGATCGAGACAACAACGCCTCGACATTCTCTTTCTGGTTGGAATCACGGAAACAAGGTCATTTTAGGATCTCGGAAGTAATACCCAGAGGCAAAGTACCAGATATTACACAATGTACTTTCGAATTTTCATAATCAAACATATCATCAACACTCCATAGCGCCTTGCAATGCCTTTTTGTAGAGAAAGGCGCTCTTCGATGGGCGCAAAACTCGAACGACAGGTAGCGATCATCGCGCTTGGAACTGGACCATCCTAATAAACACAACGTCCATCTTAGTATTCACTCACAGGATCTAAAGTAAGATGCGCAATGAACGCGCCGGAAGGGGAATAAGGACGAGGGAAAAGAAATCTCTTCACAAAACCACCAACCTCTTAGTTCTCTCCTTGTACAAGACACGGTGGCCGCATTCCTTGCATCGAATCTGGTCTCCACGCTTCATCTGCACGCGAGCGCTGCAATCACCGCAAATGTAGACGACGGAGAGGAGTTCATCATTAGGGTTCGTGGGCGCGGCACCAGCTCCGAACTGGCCTTGCTGGTTGTCGAAGGAAGGGACTTGGTACGCTTCGCGAGACATTGTTGATGAGATGACGAAATGAGGGTTTCCGTGTGGTAAGGTGAGAAATAGAGAGCGAGTTCTGATTAATGAGTTGTGGTTGTTCAGGTTTGCAGCGAGAGGAGAGAAAGATGGCGGTCTGCCGAAGTTGAATCGCCGGTGAAACAAATTCTGCACGTGACCGTCGTTTTTGGCTGCGGAAGACGTCGCCGGTCATCATCGCGAGACGTCCGTCCATCTCAACGTCAAGCACATCAGCTCAACAGGGACTCTTTGCTCTCGTATTTCAAAATCTGGTGACTACGCAGTACTTCTTGAATGTACTCACAGCAGCTTATTTCAAATGCTCAGAACCCTTAACTAATAGAGGTAGCATCGCTTCAACAAGATAGCAATCACTCTCCCAACAGCATCCCTGCTGTCAATAGGCAGGACGATGGGAGTTATGGTCGTTGCAGCCACCAGACTATTATATGATCGGGAGAGTCGCGCTTTGATATGATGAGAACCGCAACTTCCAATGTCTTTGTGCTGTTCTTGCGCTCTCCTTCCTACTGTACGGGAGAACCGTACGTACAGTCGGACTTACCCTGGAGCGCAGCGTCTGGTTTCCATATCAACGCCCAGAATCATCTGCTCTCTTGATCTTCTCTACTTGTGAATATCAATCTGTGCCATCAGACTGCAATATCTACTTATACCATCATTGCCAGGGGGTCAGCTGGTCCTCAAGACGGCCCATCTGTCTCTTTGAAGCCATCTTATAGCTGATCTCGTTCGCTGCTTTCAAGTATCTTTTATTGTGAAAAGGCGAGTCGGTGGCTTTTGGCTGCTTGCTTTACTCTTATTTCATCGTTATATCACCTTGATATCCATCCAGAACTTCTTCGCGATGAATTTTGGACGGCAGTATAGCCCTCACACACCCCGTGCTCCTCGCACACCCAATACTCCTCGCACAAGCTGGCGTTCTTGCCGTGGGAGGCAGCCTTCGCCCGTCGCCCCTCGAACCTGGCATGGCCAGAGATATGGGTCTCAGAAAGGTTTTCCTCGGCATCACATCAGGTCTCGCAATGCTGTCCGCAACGTTGGCTTGAGAGGGTCATCGCATCGATATTCATCGCCTCCTTTTTATAGAGGAAAAGGCGACTATTGGCGCCCTCCCAAGAGACCAATCAACCGTTCTGAGAGGCTAGCATCGGTGTTCACCTCATTGTCCGTTAGTGGTCTCACAGTGAACTCCGGTAACCGCAACCCTGGGGGAGAGTCACGGATGTTATGTCGCGATGTCAAGAGGAAGCCATATTCTAAAGCAAGGAATGATGTTTTTGACGGACACTACTCCCCCGAATCCATGCGGAGCTTGGAAACCGTGAAGGCCTTGAGCTCTCAAGACAGTCCTACTACTGAACACTCAAAAAGATTGCTTCTGGCATCCGCGTACCAACCACCTCCCCCACCTTCGACAGCCGCTCATGTGTTGGTTCCAGGCTTGGATTATTCCAAACGACAACCTGGCCGAAGTGACCTTGGTCATGATTCGTGGGTGCCCTCAGAGTCCAGCGAGATGGCAAGGTTGCTTCAGATGATACGACAGAACCCGGGCTGTTGCAAGGAGATGGCTGAGCTGGTGCGCGAGTTTCTCAACAGATATCCAGAAACCTCGCAAGAGACTGCACCTCGTCGTTACGGTGCCGGTTATGACTCGCAGCCTAAACTCAGACCAAACAGAGAGCGCTCGCCGGCTTTTCCAAAAGTTGCCACAATTGCCGGAGGTGGTGATAGTCCTCCCCGCCCTCCTTATCATTCATTTAGAGGGCATATGATAGACAGGGTGGACGACATGGGCATTGGTTTGTCTACATGTGCATCTGGTCCTACCACAAGGAGTCCGAGTGCAATCGTGGAAGGGGCCGAACGTATGTCTTTCTGCAACCTACATTTCTCAGTGTAACACAGTTCCAAAGTACTAATGGTCTAATGGCAGCATATCAAGGTCCGCCACCCCCGGCCCCCAGACCGGTTTATCGCGGACTCGACAATACCCTGCCTTTCAGGTCCAAACCCAGCGGCCCGAATCAAGACTCTAGCCATGACGTGTGGCGGTCCCGAAATGATAAAGATGGAATTCCAGTCATGCCATTACGCCCCGGATCAGGGCTATACTCTGACAACTTGATGGCAACCTATTACAACACGGTTGCTGGACTGTCATCCAGTGCATTGACAGCTGAGGATTGGCGAGCCATCCGATCCGCAATGGCACCCTTTCCCGATTCGCTTAATTCATTGACTCTCGACAACTTAAACGTCTGGTCACAACCTAACAGTGACGAAAGCTCACAGACAAGTGAGAATGCGTCATATCAACCTCGAAGAGATGGGCTCTGGGGCAATCAAGCGCCTGCAATCTCAGCCAATACGAATCAAGAAACTGGAGATCAACCGCATAGCAACCCTTTCATCGAGGCTCTTAACACTAATGATTTCGTTTATCCATCGCGTCGTGAGTTGTTTCGGTCTAATACCGCACCAGGATGCCCTCGTGCACCCGTTTCGTCGCCGATTGACAAAGTGAAACGCCGAAAGGAACTTTTTGGCTCAGTGTCGGATTGAAAATCTAGGCGTCAGCCTTATTGATTGCAACTGTATTTTTAGCCAGAGTGAAAGACTAGACTATACTACTAGCCAGGCTCGAAGTCTTTCTTTTACTAGTGTTTGATACCAACAGCTAGAGTATTTGTATTGAATTGTTTCTGCAATAGATAAGGGTTCTTCGTCGTATGGCAGTACAGAACAAGAGAGTCTTCGGACACCTGTATCATCGATGATCGTAGATTTCTATGTCTATCGCCCTAGAAATCATGAAGGAAACCGCAAGATGCAGAACTGAGAACTCCGTTCCGCTTTTGAACAGCCCATTGAGCTCAAGAAAGTATGATTCTAAAAGCCTTCATCGACGTCTTTCAGATATCCGTGTAAATGCAACTCGCTCTCATTATAATGCTCCCAGAAAGAAAAAAAGATGAAAAAGGAGTCCCAAATGGCTTTATCACTACTAGTATTTTCATCACCATCCTCCACCAATCTTACCCGCCAGTTCAGCAACACGAGCCGTATCACCTGCACCCCCCTTTTCCTTTCCAACATCACTCTCCACTTTGCGGAACGTCGTATAGACCAACTGCGGTATCGAAATCCCCGTAAGCCCAGACCAGTACTGCAATATTGAATGGATAGACTGAGATTTGGTTTGGAAATTGGACGGGTCGGAAGCGCATGGCCGATCAATGTCCATTGCGTCCCCGTCAAGGTTGGGATCGGGCGAAGGTGGAGGTGAGGTTCGGCTTGTGCCTGAGTCGGCGGAGTAATAGGCTTCGTCGACGCGTGCGAGCCATTCTCGCTGCTCCTGCGGCGTGGGCTTTGCGGAGGTAAGTGGTTCAGCCGGTGTAGGACCGTTGGTGGTGCCATTGGTGGTAGTGGTGAATTGGTTTGCGTCTTCGAAGCGAATCTGACCGCCGCCGTTGGTGCAGCCACCTGGGCAGGCCATAACTTCGATGTATGCGTAGTCATTGGCTGCTGTTACACCATTGCCGGTGCCTGACGCAGATCCGCCGACTCTGCGGCCGACGGCTGATCTGGCGCCGGGTAGTTTTGAGGTTCGTGGTGGTTTGAGTTTGCGAACGAGATTTTGGATGTTTCTGAAACCGTAATAGCGGGCTGCTTTTATTATGGGTTTGTTGGTTTCGCTGGATATGAGGCTGTATTCGATCACGTCGGCGTTGCGGCCGCGCTGGGCCTGGATGACGCTGTTCGGGTGTATGGCTTGGTGGGTTGTTAGGAGGTGGTGGAGGTAGCCTCCTGAGGGACCGGAAGCGAGAGATTGGTTTGAGATGTGATGTTTGGGGAAGAGGAATGAAGCGATTGTGCTATCGGGGAAGGGTGGTATAGATGAGGGAGTGAGAGGAGTTTGGGGAATATCGGGGAGGTTGATGTTCCGTGAGGAAGCAAGCATAAGGAGTTCTCGCGATGTTATCACACAATCAACATCACGAGTTGGCTGATCTGTCGTAGATGGAATAAAAGTATCGAGGTTAGCTGTCTGCCAGGATGCATCAGTGAGTTCTTGCCGACTAGCTTCAAGCTTTTTGTCGAAACATGGCATTATTGCGACATGCCAGATTTTAGACGGAGCGATATTTAGCGTCTTGCTAAGAATGGTTTTCACGAACGTCCCTGTTAAAGCCTGAGGTGACTTTAAACGGGAAAGGTGCGGTAGCACATGTGGATGGGTCTTTTCTGCGTAGCAGATCCAGCCTGGGCAGGCAGACGAGAGAATCGGCCGGCGTGGAGCAGGAAAGTTTGATGATTGCGAGGCAGCATCCGGGTTCGGTATCGATTCTGCAACCTCCTCTGTGCTGAGCTCCAAAACCACATCTCGCATCACGTTTGTATCAATCATCCATGTAAACCCACTACCGTGTTTTCCACCCGCCCTCAAGCCTTGTGGACCGCAGAGGAACTGCTCGATCATGTAACCCGCCTGTTTCTCTGAGATTCCATACATCGCTGCCAAACTCGCGCGTACCTGCGGGCTGACACTCGCAACAAAGATCCTGCCATCCTCTCGGGCACGATTTTGAATTCCACCTTGGAGATCCGCTAGTTGAAGCTCGGGGTACGCATCCAGAGTATTCAGTACTTCGGCGTGGGATTGGAGGGATATCAGAACGGCTTCTGCCGAAGTAACGCATCCGGAACAAGCAAGGCAATCGGTGAGAGATATTTGTGCGGGTGGGAGGTTTTCAGCGACTTTATCTTCTGTTGTTACTTCATAGAAGTTCTGGTTTCTGGTTGATTAGTTTGAGGCATCACAAGCAATCACTCAGTACATCTGCGTACTCACCTCTTCTTGCTCCTTTCTTGCTGGCAGTGTTTCAACGGGCTTTATACATGCAACCCCTGGCGATATGAAATCATTCAAATCGTCTGCGGAAAGAATGGCGCTCATGGCCACAAGTTTCAGCACGAAATGGAAATACAGCAGCGCTTGGGTATCTACTTCCTCTAGATAGTACTAAGAGCCCTCTCGACACCCGGAATCAACTTGACGACCTTGAATGTTTGAAGATTGGATTTGAAATCAACCGACGATGAGAGGCGATTGCGGCGAAGATTAGTCAATCGGCCAAAATCAAACGGAGCAAACAATCTTATCAGTGGAAGCTTAACGTGCCTCCCGGGTCAACGATCCCACCGGAACAACGATCCCGCTTTTCCCA